>JAGEOH010001001.1:22500-25000 GCA_032207245.1 Pardosa pseudoannulata | reverse complement strand
TACCGGACTTGGACGTGGGACCTACAGCAGGGGTCGCCAAGTATTTAGAAATTTTTATACTTTTCAACATATAATAATGTTACAATTACCAAATACTTTTACGCAATGTATCAGAAAACCGATAAAGACAATACAAAGAAAAAAAAACGAAAACGTTTCGACGCATTTTTTCATAATATTAAACGTTCATTTGACTTGTTTTGCACGTGACGCAGTCAGTTTCTCAATAAATGCCCTGCGTATGCAAGATCAGAATGTTTTGGTAACACACGCGCGGTAGGGTTTTCTCACTAGTGATCTGTCAAAAGGCTACATTTAATCTAGAGAATATGGTCAATATTTTTATTTACCCAAGTAATTCAATTCCGGTTTATTACTGTGTTATATTTTTAACCCTTTAAGCGTTACGCGTGTAATTTTCTTCCCGTCCTATAATATCTTCAACCGGGTATACACGTTGTATGAGTTTTCGATATAAAAATATTTTATTATAAGTACAACTGTTAAAGATATTAAATTAAAAGTTTTTGGTCCAAATCTAACCTGATAACACGTGCATACCCGTTTGAAGATATCATCGGTTGGGTAGAAAATTACGTGTCTAAGTTTAGAGGGTTAAGTTTGTTACTTATCTAAAATTTTCACATTGTTCTAAGTCTCAAAATTAAAAAAAATAAAGTTAATGTCCTGTAATGGTTCTTAAATCTATTAATCGAATTCTGCAAATAGAAGCTTTTGTTCGAAGAAATGTAATAATTTATATCGTTTATTTAATTTTTTTAAAATTTGCATTTTATACCATTTTTAGATGCTAATATGTTATATCTATAATAATATTATATTAACCCTTTTTCTTTTTCATAACATGGTACTAAACAAAAGTCGAAATTACATAAGCTATTCTGTTCTCTAGAATGGCAACACAAAACGAGTTAGAAATAAATGAAGAGATGGAAGAGTATGTTCTTTTGGTTTTGTAAAATAGTTGGGATTGTCATTTATTTAAACTGCTACCAAACGATCTAAAACTCCAATAGTGCAGAGTGTTTAGAATTAAATTTAACCTATAAACGCCATTCTACAGAGTAAACGGGTGAACAGAATGCAATATATGGGCTATACAGGAGATGTGCTCACGGAATTTCGATTTTAGTTCTAAAATATCCGCCAGGGAGCGCCTTTTGTGGATAAACATGAAATGTAACACACTAAACGCTTAAACGGAAAACAGAAACAATATTAAAATTTATTAACTAGTTTCGGATCACCTTGTCGTACACCCAAATTAAATAAAGGTAAAGGAGAAACAAATACAGTTTCATTTGCAGAAACAAGAACAGATGAGATCGAAATTGCACAAGAGGAGCAGTTGTTAATAGTGTTCAGGACGAAATAGGGAATGGTGCTCCACGTGACCACCCTCATTCACGTACAAAATTTCAAATCGATGGACAATGTGTTCAACAGCGGCCACATCTTGGTGGGTAATTTTCTAAGATTGCCATTGGTCCTCCTTCTCACTTCTGATTCGCTGAGAAATTCTCTTCTGGATCCCAATCTCGGATTCTCTGGTCTATGCTAGCTAGTCTCTCACTTATGATCTTCTTGAGAATTTTATGCTCAATCTCCTCATTTTCAAAGGAAAAAACTTTATTGTAATCTTTATTACATACTTGTGCAGTAATCACTTTGAGTGAACAAACTCGTTCTTCACCTTAAATTCCGACAAGGAATTTTATCCTCTCAATTTTATTTTTATGGTTATTTTATTTTATTTTCGGAGCCCAAACGCAAGCATTCCTCCCCATTTCTTATTCTTACTTGTCATGATAGAGCCAAATCCCTTCATTAATTTTGTTTGCCAAAATCAGATGCAATTCAGAACTTGAGGACTTGCCCATGCAGTTCTTTAGTATCTGTATCCTGTTATCCTGTAATCAGTGTGTTCAACAGCAAATCATAACTGATCAGTTGTGAAGCATCGCACATGAACCTTTATGAAGTCCTTTAAGCCAATCAACGTCGCACCAGACTTTTTAAAAGTCCCAAAATCAGAATTCGCACCGAGTTAGGACCACCAAACGTGGTGAGCATGGATTAGGAAAGGAACAACCAATAACTCGTCCTTCTGTGAAGTGTAGGAGCAATAGCGTCTTCATGGAAGCCATGGATATGTGGTAGCACAAAATCCTGCATGAAAATACTAGATATACGACCTGCTTTTGCCGTAGTTGAGGCACAACAAACGTCTGCAGCATTTCATGGTATCAATGGCCCGTAACGGAACATGTGACAGGCCCACGTTCTCTGATTCCTCAAAGCAGAATGGTCCAGGGATGAATGTCGCCGTGAATCCACACTACACAGTGACCCCTGGAGACTGTAGGGCAATTTTAGTGTAGATCCGTGGATTTACCTTAGCCCAAATGCGGTAATTCTGCTTGTTGACTGTCCCAGTGAGGTAGAAATGAGTCTCGTCGCTCAACAGAATTTTCCAGGA
>JAGEOH010001001.1:0-17500 GCA_032207245.1 Pardosa pseudoannulata | reverse complement strand
AGGGGATTCTCTAGTGTGGCATCGCGAACGCCTTACACCCAACAGGTTGGGCGGCCCACTTCGAAGAATCGATCCAAAAAATTTTTTATGTTTATTATAGTATAATGAATTTAATTTGTATATATAGTGTAATGAATTTAACAAATTTATTTCGTTTGGTTTGGTTTGGAGATCTACGGTCTACTGTTTTGCACACGAGGGCTAATGAGACCGGGACCTACTACTTAAAGCCGATTCTGAACGGCTACAAACATCCATGCCATAGTGGAATTCGAACCCACGAACTCCGGTACCGACAATCAGCGCTCTAACCAATCGGCCAGCCTTCCGCCAAAATTATTTGAATTTTACGGTAGTATTCCTGGAAAATATTCCAGCTGCATTTCTTGCTATCATATCTTTTTCGAGATATATCGACTATGTACTTTATAGCAATAAGTTTTCAAACATTTTATTCCACGTAACCCTTTTCTTAACACATACATAGCAACGGAACTACTGAATAAATAATACTTTAAAAGAAACTAAGGGGCTTTTCTTTATCTCCGATTAGACATAAACCTAAATACTTAACACATTGTGTGCTGGTACATTTCGCAGCGAAATTGTACCGGGAGAGGGCTTTTTTCGTGTTAATTTAGTTATTCAATTAAATCGCAATATATCGAAAACTATTTAATTTTTTAACCAACTTTTCGTATTTTATATTGAAATATATAAATAGACACACACACACACACACATATATATATATATTTACACATACATACATATACATACACATACATACCCATACATACGCATACATGCATATACATACATATACATACATACATATAGATACATACACGCACACACACACATACATATATATACAAATATATGTATAATATATAAATATACATACGTATAATAACATTTTCGCAAAGATAAATAAAAAATTTATTTTAAATCTAAATTGATTTTTTTAATCAACCTTCCCGTTCTGCAGTTCAGCATCGACTGATGTAAAAACTAGTTTTTATTTGTCTTAATTTTTCCAGAATCTATGTAGTAGACAAGAACATTCGGCTTCATTTTCCTATATATACCGTTATTTCTGTACCCACCAACTATGCTGTTTCACTAACCCGTACTAGTACCCACTTAAGTATCAATTTCAGAAAACGTACTTGTCACGCATACAATGTGTTAATATAAAGTAACATAGAATATAGATAATATAATATTTACAAAAGGTGATGAAGAAGCAAGAACTTTTTAATAAAACGATGAAAATGAAAAAATTGCATTGAATATAAATAACAATGGAATGAAGGATTTTCTTTTTGGTTGTTGCAAAGCTGCATCATTGTATTGAAAAAAGTTTCAATCTCAAATTGTTCAATGCATATATACAAGATATCTCGGTGTATCGTTTCTATTAAGCAGCATTTAGAAAAGCCAATTGCACAAATATAGGTCATTACAAATGTAATAAGAATTTATGCTTTTTTTTTCTCTTTGTTCTTTTTTAAGTTTTGATCGTATTTAAAAATTTCTCAAGGAACAGGTTGCGAATCCCTAGTATTCCACGATATGTTTTGCACAACCTTACTTTAGAGCGTATAAGTTAAAAGTTGATCATAATTAACACAATGTGTGCGGGTATCTTAAAATGTTTATCATTTTTAAAGCTTCCTACTAAAATTAAGTATGATAAAATTATTTTTTCAATTGAAAAGCAAAGTGTATTTTTTAGTTATTTTCACTTGACCTATTTTCTAATACTGATTATTTTATATAAGTTGTACTTAACGTAAAAAAAAATTCGATACCCAGATTTGTTCTTATATAAATCCTCAATATACAGAAAAAATCTTATATTAACACATTGTGTGCTGGTACATTTCTCAGCGGAATTGTACAGGGAGCGGGCGTTTTGCACTTAAATTTTGTTATTCAGTTAAATCTCAATAGATCGAAAATTATTTAATTTTTTAACCAACTTTTCGTATTTTATATTGAAATATAGAAACAAATATATAAATAGAAATATATAAATAACAACCATAACATTCTTCTAAACAAAAAAAAATATATTTTTTTTAGTCTATAAATTTATAATAGTATCGTACATATGAAAAATCAAATAGAAATAGTAATATATAGTTTTAATTTTTTCTCTTTCTGTGGTTCCGCATCGACTGATGTAAAAACTAGTTTTTATTTGTCTCAATTTTTCCAGAATCTATGTAGTAGACAAGAACATTCGGCTTCGTTTTCCTGCATATACCGTTATTTTTGTACCCACACACAAACCATGTTGTTACACTAACCCCTACTAGTGCGTGATCCACGCTCAAGTACCAATCGTCAGAAAACGTATTAGTACGTGTCCCGTGCTCAAGTATCAATCATCAGAAAATGTATTAGTACGTGTCCCGCATTAAATGTGTTAATATTTCATAACGTAAAAACTGTCAATTTTGTATTTAAAGAACTAATATGGGCATTTTGTCCACAAAAACATATTTGAATTTTTTTTCTCTTTATATTTTCTGTGCATTTTTCCACGAATTTTCTTGTGTTCTTTTCTAAGGTCTGATTATATTTTGTGAATATATTATTATAAATATATAATTATGTTTTCCATATTATTGCAAAAGGTACGCGAATGAAATATTAAAAATGTTTTCAACCCATTAATATTTATTAAAATAATTAATAATATAACTTAAACGCGTAAACATTTTTGCAAAATATGCTAATAACAGACTGAAATTTTAAGAAAATTGATTTTAAACAAAATAGATAAGTTTCATTAGCCAAATTAAGGCGATAGTCGATTTTCAAGATGGCTGAAAATTCGATATTTTTATGTCATCGGAAAGTGAAATATAAATTAAAAGGGTATAATATACATCGCTCTATCATAAATAGGACTATTACGGCTAGTAAAAATTTTAAGCGTTTCATCAAAACAAAAATATTTAATATTTTTATATGTTTCGGTTTTAACAGTCCAATCTTTTATGAAACGTTTACAATGTAGCTCATAAAATGAAATTAAATCAATATGTTCCAGTTCAATTGTGTGCTGTACATATTTTATACGAGAATATTTCGGCCGTTATCATTTCTTTATGCAAATGATTTAGATAATAAACAAGTTTCAGTCCAAGTCCACTCACGAGGTAAAGCAAATTTAAAAAAAAAAAATAGAAAAACTATAATAGCAGCCGTAAACAAATCCATGCATCCATCCCCCACAATACCCATACGAATCAGAAAATTATCAACATGCAATATTTTAAATACTGCTTTTCTTCAAACATGAACAGATTACTTTCAGGTAAAAATATACACAAACATACATTATATGCATATTCAAGAGTTTTTAAACTCGTGTATAGACATATTTCATGATATTTAACCCAAAACTAACTTAACTGTAATTATATTTTAAAAGGAATTTATGGCGACTTTGTTCCTAAGGTTAAAAACTTAGCGACATGCTTGTACCTTTGTTTCTCTTCTGATAGGTGTAACCTTTGGCGACCTCGCAAACACTAAAATTAATTCATGCTTAGCTTAACTATACTTATATAACTATTGCAACTCATTCCTCATTGGGTGTGTTGCTACCGCCTCACACCAATATAAAATCCAATGATTGTGACTGATGTCTCTCTCTCGAAAAACTATAATAGCAGATGTAAACAAATCCATCCATCCATCCATCCAGCGTACTTCCCTATATACATATGTATGTATGTGTGTATGTGAGTCTGTAAATCAGGGAAAAACAGTAAACTAAATATTTAAACAAATATAGAGATTATGTTTAAAACCCTAAAGACGGCCTCTGAAAGAATATACTGTCAGAGAACTTCTCGTAATTTCAAAGTTCAATCGTCCCGAAGAAAATTTATAGCCCTCATTACGGCCCGAAAAAATTATCAGGGATTTTCAAATCTAAAGTCAAAAGCAAAACCCCTGCATCTATCTGCTTTTCTTCCTTTCAACCCCTAATCTAAACCGACCACTTTATATGGCTATAGCGGCCACTTTAGGAAATTCTGCACAAAAATGGAATGCACGCTTTAGGAAACAGATTTTTACTAAATATTTTCAGAAATAGTTTCTTAGAGATTTTTCTTACATATTCTGTGAGATATTTTTGAGATTCTTTACAACATTTTTCACGTTAGATGATTTATCAGATCGTTCCATTACTATATTAAAGCAAGACTACATCCAAATGACACGGTGGCAATATCTTTCGTAAATGTAAACGATGTCTTGTTTTACCATAATAATTGGCTTGACTGCTAACCACCCGTCAAACATTCCTATTACTATAAAACTAGAAATTTTCAAGCAATTCTTGTTGGTCCTATTTATAAGGGTTTTATATCACAAATAACAATAAATCAGTTTTTGATCTCACTTATGCAAATTATTTAATAAAAACATAAACATAGCGTTAAAAACTTTCAGATTTAATTTGTTTTATAGCCTACCTCTTCCGCAATGGATGATGGAAAGCGTTCTTCAATTCTATAACATAAGGGACGGTTGTGTTTAGAAAAAGATGCAATGAAGCCGGCAGGATAGAAACATAAACATGTTGCCAAGCAGAGGGGAACTGCAACGTATACATCCAGCAAAAACCATTAATTTTTCATAATCTAAAAGAGTGTATAAATTAATTGACTTAATAACAGGTATTTAGAAATAAATCTAATACAGATAATGTTTCTGTAAAAAACATCAAGTCTCTTTAAGATGACAAATGTTTTCAACAAATATTGTTGCCATATCCAAGACTTTATGTACTTTATGAAAATTTTAAAAAGAGTAAAATTTTCAAACAATAACTATGAAAATTTAATACAACAACTTATTACTGTAAAGTTTTTCACATAAAAATTTTCTTCTGTGAACACAAATAATGACAGTTTAAAAAAGAGAAAAAAAACTTCCTTTAATAAATAAAAGTTCGATTTATTCCAAAACATTCCTTCCATGTGTATATAATAATTTTCAAATGTGGGATAAAATTTCATTTCATGAAAATATCTTCTTGTTTTCATAGCCTATGGAAATTTAAGGCGATTCAAATTCCCGTTGAAAACTTCAGCGTAAGTGGTTCCAAAATTTCAGCTGTCAGTTGAAATTTTTCTCCGAATGATATTCTTCAAAAGGATAAAGAGCTTTCCTCTAAGTAGCTGAGTTCATGGGGCTAAATCCTACTATTGGCATGGATGCTTGTAGTCGTTCGAAATCGATTGTAAGAAGTCGTTCCTGGTCGCATTAGCTCTTTTAAAGAAGGAGATCGGAACTCTTCGAATCATGTGATAGAGCAACCCATGAAATCTACATTATAATGTTAAAGCCTTCCCAAAGCAAGAAAACCAAATATGTTTGGGGTAATTAAGAAGACTTTGCCATGCTTAATTAAATTCCATTTATGTACTTGAGTTAACTGAACTCTTTTCATATATACAAACAATCTTTTATGCAGGATAGTTTTTCTGAAATTCTTTTCCAGCTTAATGCAAAAGATATTTGAAAACATATTCCGGGAAATCTTATTGTAACAAACATCCCACTTCTGTTTGGTTTGGTTTGGAGTGCTACGGTCTACTTTTTGAAACACGAGGTCTAATGAGACCGGGACCTACAGCTTAAGGCCGATTCCGAACGGCTACGAATATCCATACCACTGTGGGATTTGAACCCACGAACTCCGGTACCGAAGGCCAGTACCCTAACCAATCGGCTACATCCCACTCCAGAGGCGTCGTTGTAATACCACCCTGTTCTTGTGCGTTATGCTTGCGTGGGACCTGCCTGCCTAGATCGCCGCTGGGATGCATGGAATTAAAATAATTCCTCCAAAAGCTTAGACGGACAACACAAATTTTATTTATAAGATTTTATGAAACATTGGAGTAAAACAAAATGTCATATTTAGAACCTCGGATCCTGCATGAGTCAGAAAGGATAAACCGAGCATTTCTTTAAGTTCAAACACAAAACCGTCGTCGTGGTCTCTCACATCGAACCGAGAGATGTCTCCAAGTCGGAGACCCGAATCCAACTGCTTTCTTCACATCTTCTCTTTCCTTCCTCTGGAGTGGGGGTGTCCGCATTTCTCGCAACTTGATCCCTTCCGAAAAGAGAAGTTCTCTCTTCCAGATGTACTGCTGGCCTGCAAAAACACAACCGAGCGCATCCGAAGAACCTTATCAGCTCCACCCCCTAGCAGGCCATCTCCAATTTCAAAGAGCCGAACTCTGGCCGATTGGTTAGGGCGCTGATTGTAGGTACCGGAGTTCGTGGGTTCGAATCCTACTACGGCATGCCTGTTCCTAGCCGTTCGGAATCGGCTTTAAACAGTAGGTCCCGGTCTCATTAGCCCTCGTGTGCAAAACAGTAGACCGTAGCGCTCCAAACCGAAACCAAAAACCAAACCAATTTCAAGGAACGCCGAGTGGAAGGGATCAATGGGGGCGATTTTGCTGAAAACAAGAAAGGCATATGCATGTAAAACATTGGTTGTGGGATCCAAATTCCTTACACTTATCTTCAGATAAATGATGTTAAATAAATCAAGAAATATTATTGAACTATTATACTCATGTTTGAACAACGAATTCTTGTTGTACTTTAATTTTTTTATACCTTAATAAGATCCCGCTGATCATTTTATTTCCTCCCCGATCTAAAAGACCGTTTGAACTATAGCAAGTCACAAAATTATTTTTTATTAGATTTTTATATAATAAGAGAGCTATATCTGTCTTTTTAGAACCTTGATTTGAACTCCAACCGAGCGCAGCCATTCTTGAAAATGCATCTATTTAGGAAATTCAGTGCCGGGCCTTGAATTCCATTCGTTCAGCTGAGATGCGTTACATACGAATGCGAATTATACTCCCATTTGTAAGAGGGAAGGGCGTACAACTGGATTACCTCGCCCGTCGCTCGTTCATACCATTAACACCCGAATAATTTCGGCTCACTGTACAGGGTTAGCAAGAAATGAATTCCCGACTTCTGAAGACTCTGGAATACGATCTATCGGTCCAAATGAGATACAACTGGAAATGTAGATAATTCAAATGATACGCTTGACATTTATTATATAAAAAATTTAGTACTAAAACCAACCTATATGTGGCGATGTGATACATATAAACACAATATGTTTTATAAAGGCTAAATAAAGTCTGTAATAAATACATGCTTATAAAGGTTCTAATATTAAAAAGTATCATTAAAAGTGTTCAATATGTTTCCCCTTCATGTTCACCAATATGCTGTAATCGCAGAATAATATGTTTCGCAGTTAACCGGAATGAGTCTGCCGGAATATCAAGAGCATGAATGCTGGTATTTGACGGTAGAAATTGTCCTTCAGGAAACCCTACAACCACAAGTCGCAAGGTGTGACATCTGGCGAAAGATCATTTTGCGTAAAGCACGTGCAGACATTGGACCTTTTCGTACCCGCTGCATACGAAGGAATTCTTTTAGAGCTGCAACAGAGTTCTGCTGATTCTGGTAAAATTAGAACACTGGCACTGTACACAACATTACAAATATTTCGGACATGATTAATTCTATTTGTAACAATAAAATTGTAAGATTTTGGACCCACGACCCGGGTTTGCAACATCTGCGCCCTTCCTGACATCAGATAATCGAGTTCTTTTCCTCAGAAATGTGAGCCACGAGGCTACTGGGCTCATTAAATCTCCGGGAAAACATTTTTCAACTACGGTTCTTAAACAGATACTGGTGCAGTTGTTTTCGGTAAAACTCTAAGATATGGTAGCAAGGAGCGGTTTTCCTGAAGTTGACGAATTTACTGGTGGATCCGATTACGTAGGTTGGAGCCCTGTGAAACGGTGACATAGCAGAAAAGAGGGGAGATCACAGTATGTCTTGGACGGAGAAACATCTTTCTCCCAGGTGTTGACTCTCTTTTTCGACGGGAAAAAGAAAATGCAACTTAGCGTTCGGTTATAGCAAGTAATTTCAAGACCTCTCGTCCTTGAATTTGGTTACTGATGGTCTACTTCTGTGGTTCATCGAATGATGCTTTTCTGCTATGCATTTCATTTAAATGTTTTGTAAACATATATTTGTGTTGTCCTATTAACTTTAGAGGTAGTCTGGATGTTTTATGCATCCTAAGAACATAGAAAGAATCCATCTACCAGTACCTGCTCTAGTGAAGCAGAACACGTCAGGTCACGTGCATATCGCCTCTACCAAAAATTGGTATTGGTGCATTATTCAAACATAAATTCAAAAATTTACCTCTTGTTGACATTGTTGAGAGAAATTCATAATATAAGCGAAATTGGTAGTCTGAATAATTGTGAAATTTCAGAAAAAATGAATTCATATATATATAGCAATATAATATGAAAAATTTCATGAGTGGCATGATTAAGTTCATTTATCCGAAAAATAACTGTTTTCAAAAGAAATTTAAATAAAAATATTCAAAAATAGAACTGTTTGATATTTTTGAAAATTTAGTTTTTTTGAGTATTTTCCGCTTCTTAACGAAGAAAAGGTTTTGAAAAAAACTCAAAAAAAAATTTTTTACTAATATGACAATTTTTAAGCTACTGCAATTTCAATACGATAAACTAATCTTAAACATTACCTGTACTAAAAAATGTAAAATCATTGAAAAGTCTTTCGTTCGAGAATTATATAAATAAACTTAAATACATTGTATATTTTAAAAATATATTGTTTTTGACAATTCATGATGATTATAATCTATATGTAATGATGCATGCTTTGCATGCATTTTATAATGTTCATGATAAAATTAAGAAATTAGAGCAGATTGAGGCTCGAGCGTTAATTCCTGCTGGGGCACGTAAAATATATTCATGGTCGCAATGTCCTCCAAGTTTCTTAAACGATAATTTTGAGGTTGCAAAAGCCAGATCTGCTTCTAAATCATGGACCATTGAGTAATCATTCTCAAATGTGATTTCTCACTAGTGAAATTATAATCCTTCTTGTAAACATATTGTGACTTTGTTTGGTCTTTGCTAGTCTTTCTTACATCAATGATAACAATAGAATTAGAGTTATGTGGCCCGACAAATAAGTAACATGAATATTAAAATACCCTTAAGAAAGGTTTATAATTTTAAGTAAATCACATCCCTTTATAATTTGGGTGAGATAATTACGATATAAAAAGAACTAAAGGGAGTATTATGGGAGTCTATTTTAAACGGCTACGAACATCAATGCCAGGATTCGAAGCCACAGATTGCGGTAACAAAAAGCGGTGCCCTACCTGTTGGGCTCTCTTCCTGCACAAGCAGATGTAGCATTATGCTACTGGAAAACTATTTTTATTTGTATTTGTTTGTCTATCAAGGCTCGCTCTGACGTCAGTCGATCGTGTTCTTTGCTATCTGGGGTGTCCCCATGCCTCCATTCTCTCCTCCCTAACCTCTTCTCTAGAAAAGACAGAGAAATTTTATTGCGATTGACTTCACGACACGTCGTGGTAAAGACGCTGGGATTTGTTGTCCTGGGCGAGGATGAATGAGCCTTGCCGAGAATGTAAATGATGTAAATATTTGTATATACCAGAATAAATCCTTCTTTCTTCTCCATCTCACTTGTGTCCGATGTGTCATCCTCATAAGGCCTTTGAAGAACCCTGCTCGACCATAACGCTACCAAGTTACCTATTTTAGAGCTGTGACGTTACACCTATAAACCAGTGCTCATTGGATTGTTATTTTTCGTTTACTTGCATTAGGAAAATTGCATTACGGAAGAGGGTGTCACGTAACTTGGAATAGTTGCAAATGTTTCTAAGAATGTCGCCAAATCATGAAGTCTGGGGATACATTTCTTAATTTACCTAAATTTTAGCTTTCTAAATTGTCGGTGAAATAAAGGAAATAGAAATAATGCATCTTTGTATATGTATGCCAGTTTCTTTTTTTATATTTGCTTACATAATTTAAAACGTCATGGTGATAAAAAAATCTTTTCTCCATAGATTAAAGATAAAGATCTGACAGATGAAAGGGGGTATATTCACCCATGCTCAGAAGGGAGTATATATGTACACTCTAAGAGAAGGAAAAAACAAAACAAAACAAAAAAAGCACGGAGATGATGTAATGCAAATTGAACACTAATTGATATGCATCCAGGTTTCGACGGAAAATGCAAAAGTTTGGAGGCCAATGAATGAACGTGTGTCGCTGCGACGCATCTTATCTGCGCAACTGGCAGGATATTTAATAGCAGAAATTTTGATTCCAGGTCATAAATTCTTAGCGAGTTTTATTCTATGTACTCGGGTAGTAACTATGTCTCTCACACACAGGCGCGCAAACGATAAGAGCAGATGTCAAGATTTGAGAGAAAACGTGTGGTTGGGCTCAAACAAACCTGTTGGTCAGATCGGTGAATCACTCGACATTTGAGCAGGATCGATGCTACTATTAGACGCTGTCAGCAAGAATGGGTGAACCATGGACGAACACAGTATCAAGAAGGAAGCAATTGGCACAAAGAAAAGACAGAATGGGAGGACCGAGCAATCGGCAGAGCGGCACTCACATGCATCATTGTCATCGATTGCGCATGCAACTAGTGCTTCAGTGACCGCAAGGACCATTCATAGGGGCTCATATTAAAGATGCAAATTTAAATGTATCAGCACTTCGGAACCTATGACGTGAAGTCGAACAACTGCGGGACTGTCTGGCTTATGAACTACTGGATGTAGTATAAAAGACGGACGAAGGCTAAATATCTGACTGGCTTTTTGGTTTTTTCGTTTCGCCTCTTCCCTGGCTTGCAGGAAGTTCCGGCGAAATTGTTGCCTCCTCCTCGTCGATAGTTAAATATGAATTTGTTGAGCTAAATACCTATGTGCATGTATAAGGTACTGTGAATTATTCTTTAGGTTTTATTATGTTGTGCAAAGAGCGTCATCTGTGAAATTCTTCCTAATTTATTTATTGTTTACTTTTATCATTTTACTTTTGCACCTACTTATGTTTTAGTTAAATAAATATATTGTTTACTTTAGAACGAATGTATTATTTTTTGCCATACATGATGATATGTTGTTTTTAAATAGTTAATGCACTATTAATCCACTTCACAACCCACTCATGGGCTGATATAAAATATTACAGCCCCACAGCTCACAGAAAGGTGGCTGATATCACGGCGTCGCTTGTGACGACTACTGTTGGCCTGTATACAACGACAAGCCCGTTTACAGTGGTGTCGGACTCATTCGAACTGGAATGTCACTGACTGGAGTAGAATAGTCTTCAGTGAACTGAGTTCCGATAACCAGCTAACACATGTCTGGAAACGTCCCGGACAGTAGTGGGATACCAACCTGACTGTCTTCCGGTATACAGGATGTCAACCTGGAGTGATGATCTGTGGGTGCATTTCATTTCATAATAGGATCAATTTTGGTTGTCATCCGTGGCACTCTTACAGCACAGTGACGAATTTCTACGCTAACTTTTGTTGCCCTCCATATCATTTTCGCCGCCATCATGGGCTTCCATTTCAGCAAGATAATACCCTGGCCCAGCACAGTACGTCTTTCTTCTGCTTGTCTTGAACGCTACCTTGACCAGCAAGGCCACCGGATCTCTCTCCTATTGAGAACGTGTGGAGCAGCTCTTAATTTTGACGATCGAATGCTCCAGTTAGACAGAATTTGGCCCGATATCCCTCAGGACATCTGCTACCTCTCGCAATAAATGAAAAGTCGAATAACTGCTTGCATAAGGGCCAGAGGTGGGCAAACGTATTATTGAGTTTTTCACTTGGTGAAGCTCTATCACTTGAATAAATCGTACAATTTTTCTAAAATTGCAATCAATCATATTTTTTTGTACATGTATATCACATCTACTGGTTTTCGTCTAATTCGGAAACTCCTTTTTAGTGAGGTTGTTTTTTTATTTGATAAGAAGAATAAACTACATTATTATAGTTAAGAATTTAACTCTATCATTTAAAAATTTAGAAATATAAATGAATATTTATAGTAATAAATCAATCGAATAATATTATATTTAGTGTAATCAGTGCTATATTTCAATTATAAATATCGCGTATTTCACCTGGGATGCAAAATTTTACTCTCAAGCAGCAGTTTGCCACTGGAGTTCTATAAACTTAGAGTTCGAATGTATGTATTTGGAGCGAAATGTCTCATTCTTTTGAAACACAACTCAACTTTCAATAGTTTAACAATTACGATATATTTTGCATCTATAAATGAAAGGAATTGCATAAAAACTAAAATAAATGTTTTTCTCCCTTTCGTGAGTACACGTGATATTTCAAAATAGCGAATTTCTTTCATCCCCCTCCCTCTGCCGAAGTGCGTATTACAGCCGGCTACCTCCTTAAGGTCACAATATTGCATAGAAAAAGGTAAAAAATTTACTGACGAATAGAAAAAATAATGAATAGACATCATTCTAAAAATACAGATTTCGCAAACGATTGAAAAATTTAAATATCGAAGCCATAAAATGAATTTAGTTCTTTTTATACTATATTTATGAAAAAAAAAGATTATCTGGAGATTTCAATTAAAAACATCATTCAATTTTTTACAACCATAAAAATAAAGTATTTCGGCAATACGGAATCTCCAGATCTAGCTATATAAAAAAATAAAGAAAAATATGTCCTCAATATTTGCACGCTTTCAAGTCCCAGTTTTGATGTTTTCTGTATCCGAGAGAGAAGCAAAGTTTCTGTTTTATTTTGTCCAATGTCCTTTCTAAAAGCATACACAACTTGTAAACAGGTTGTTAGAAAAGTCTACCTTACCGGTAGATCACTGATCCGCATTTAACATTTTGAAAATATTCCGTCAACACTATGTTTTCCTCTTTGATACTTTGTGGATATAAACGTTAAAGTCATAAGGACATGTTGGATAAGTGTTAAGAGTCCCAACATTAGATTAAAAAGGATTACAAATTTGTATCCCGATTATTACCGACAACAATGCAACGATAAAGGAATGCCTTTTTTGCCATTCTAGAACCCGGCGAGGTAGGATCTCACTTTTCGAAACTTCGAGGCTCTCAACTTTAGATTAAAAATGATTACAAATTTGTATCCCGAATATTACCGACAACAATGCAACGATAAAGGAATGTCTTTTTTGCCATTCTAGAACCCGGCGAGGTAGGATCTCACTTTCCAAAACAGACTGACTGTCAGCAGTTGTACTTCATTCAGCATTTGTTGAGTAGCTGGGTGAACAAGACAACTAAATCACCTTGTTGTTTCGGGAGGTATAGAATTGTTCAATCCATACAAACTAAAACAAGAGATAGTTCTTCAGTAAATCACCCAGGCTTAGGAGTCTCTGGCAAATTTATCTGTCCACCAACCGTCTTTACAGTGAAACAGCTCTGCAATACTGTAAGAAAATACACATTCATCATGGATGTCAGCCTCACAGCGAGCTAGTAGCTTAATTTTGATTCCGGGAAATATAAGATGGTTCAGGAAATTTTTGACAGTCAAGAGTGAATCTTGATCGTTTCAGATAAGTCGAAAGAACACAGGCAGCAATTTAATTATTTTAGAATCGATGCCAGTTACCTGAAACAGCTTGAAAAGGTTGTCAGTGGTTAGAAAATTAGTATTTATTTCAGCGTTAGTTTTGAGAGTTGGGTAAAAATAATTTAAGTCGGAGAACATACTTTTAGTTGATATTTTACGGCTGTGAAATTAGGTATTAAAAAGTCAGAAAGGAAAAGGTAGAATTTTGGATATCTGTTTAGGAATAAGTTAGATCTATATCTATCTATATCTATCTATATCACTCCCATTCTCTTTCTCACACACACTCTCTCTCTCTCTCTCACACACACCCTCTCTCTTTGTCTGTCTGTCTGTCTCTCTCTCTCTCTCTCTCTTTCTCTTTATGTGTGTGTGTGTGTGTGAAAGAGAGAGGAGGAGAGAGGACTTCACGATGCGTGGTTGCAGTCATGTCCCATAAAAATGACACCGTTTTAATCAAAGACCTTTATTAAAAGAACATTGTAGGACGGGTTCCCACTTCATTATAGGGATAGGACAAACGGAGGGGTCAGCTAACAAGTTATAATCAAAAGGTCCTTAACACCTGGATCAACACCTCAGTCAAAATCTCTGACAATCTCAAGGCAAAAATCTGCCTCCGATAGCTTGCATCTGCTTTTTGTTTTGGAATTTTCTTAATTGATCACCAGGGGTATATAGAGTTATAATTGGTTAGACCCCTTCACTGAGGGCGTGATCTGTAAACCCAGTGGTCAATTTAGGTTAGGGGTTAAAAAGGGAATAGTAAAGGGACGCGAGGTTTTTTGCCCTTGACTTAAATTTTGTAAACTCCCGAAAATTTCTTCGGGCCTTCTTTAAGGTTTTATACCTACATTACCTACATTAGTTTCCCGATCTATTTTATTTTTCCTTACATGTGTCTGTGTGTTAAATTAATGATTATTTTTTATTTCCTTCTATTATAATATCTCGCGAGAGACTAAAAAAATGGAAAATATTCTGTACCAATTTACTACTTATTTCCATTATGTATTAAAAAATGTTATTTTACAAACCTGAAAGCCCTTTTAACAAAATTCTTCTTTTAACACACACAAAGAAAAAATAATATACCGTATAAGTTGTAATAGAATATTATTAAAAAATTGTATTTAACTGAAAAGATGTTTGAATTTTGCAAAAATATACTGGTTTATTAGACCTTGAAATCATCTTTATATAAAATTCGAATGCCTATAATATCTATCGTCCAAATGGGACATCTAAAGAATTTCCATCTCTCCAAACATTGGAAAAGAGTAAGTAATGAAACAGTGTTCGGAAGTAGACGCAGCTTTCGCCCTCCGTCTTACAATGTTCTAAACAGCGTGCATTAAAAATATTTGGCTTCGTGCCAGTTTCTCCGTATTGGCGCATTAATTTCTCGGAATAAGGATTACAATTTAGTCGAGATAGAGCGAATTTTGCTGCTGCACCTGTAATATTGATTTGTGTAGGGAGATCATGTCTCTCTTTAGAACTTTCTAAATAACTCCAGTTCGAAATGGTTTTACATCAAATAAACACCTTAAATCATACACCAGGATCCCTCACATATATATCGGTGAATTTCTTAAAATTTTAATATATAAACCAAAAGGGGGAAATTGAAGTTTTTTCAGAGTAAGTTCATATTTATATTATAGTTGAGGAAGATAATTTTACTATTCTCTGGTTAAGTATAATGTCATAATACTTCATATATTTTCCTTCCGCTAGATTATACGTAAGTTCAATTATTTTTTAAGATTACCTTACCTTTAAGCAACTTTAAATGGAAGTTTTTTTCTTATTTTTCGCATTATCACATCTTTGTTAATTATTATCATAAATACATGGGATTTTCAGCATTTGACCTTACCTTTAATCAACTTTAAATAGAAGTTTTTCTTCTTATTTTTCGCATTATCGTATCTTTGTTAATTATTATCATAAATACATGGGATTTTCAGCATTTGTTATGTATTTTTATTTCATTAGTTTTGCTAAATTTGTTCTGTTTCTAAAAAATAAGAACTTTTTAGATGAAGTGAAATTTTTTTTCTAAAATTTAAAAGAACAATTCTGATACACTGTATGCAGATTTACAACCCAAAGCGATTTTATGAATACTTTTTTGCTTTTTTTGTAAATAATAATTGTTAGGTATAATTCTCTATCTATTTCTAATACTATAAACACTAAATCAAAACAACAACGAAAAAAGTAGGTACAGTTTCATCATAGGAGTATAATGAATTTTTTGTTACAATTTGGAATCAATGCGTTCATTAGTTTTTTTTATTTACAGTACAGGCATATTGAAAAACACCATTTTCAATAAAAACTATTTAATGTTTTAATAGTTTCCTTAAAAGCTATTACATTAAACTAAGATTGAATAATTGTACAAGTACCTAAACGAATTTTTCTTTAGGATTAATTTTAAACGATTGAGAAATGCCCAGAGATTTTTAAAATGTAAATAAAAATCGAAATTTTAAAGTTTTGAAAGATGACGTGTACACTAAAATTTTTAATTTGTAAAATGAAAGAGGAAATTCGTATAAATTTTCCTAGTAAGTCAAAACCATATTTTAGCTGAGGTAGAAATAATGATAATTTTTTACCCCTTTCTGGTTAATTATAATATCAGAATACATTTCATATCTTTACATTCCGCTAGATTTATAATTAAGTCAAACCCTATTTTTAAAAGAACTGATGGATAAAATTGATAATTACTAAACTGATTCACATTTACAAAAATTCAAATCAGTGTAATATATATATATATATATATATATATATGTAATAATTTAGTGCAGCGCACCCTCGCAAGGTCGCGCCCTCATCACTGAGTAGGGTAAGTAAGGAACGACAGAGGGACATTCGAGTTGGAATCGTGGAAAAGGAGTGACCAGGTCGAGTAAAGGACCCGTGGCACTTGAGCTCCCTCAATTTATTAAACACCGAATAGGGTGTATTTTCTATGTTAAACACCGAGTAGGGTGTTTTGCCTTTGTTAATCTTCGAGTAGGGTGTCTTGCCTATGCCGCGTCGTCACTATGATTTAACTACTTGTCTTTGTGCTTAAATGTTTTCTGTGTTGTTACGTCATTAAATGTTTGTTATTGTTAATTTAGTCTGTCATCGAATTTGTCTAACGACACCCCTAGACACCGAACCCTACACACACACACACACACATATATATATATATATATATATATATATATATATACATATATACATATATACATATATATATACATATATATATATATACATATATATATATATATATATATATATATATATATATATATATATATATATATATATATATATATATATATATAGATATATATATATATATATATAATATATGTATATATATATATATATATATTATGTGAGTTAAAAGCGATTTTAAAAATTGATCTCTTTTATAATAAAATAAATGAAAAATAACCACGCTCGCGTATATTTTTAGGATTATCCGGTCAGGCGGAAGCATTTTGGAAGAATTTGATGAGTTTGCAAGCAGATATTAGTCAGTTGGCGAGTGGACATGAAACTGTGAACTTACTCTATGCGTGTCTTCGACGAAAAAATGAAAATGGCGCTAGTTTTGCTTTAAATGAAACGATGATTTAATAAACTTATCATTATCAAGAAAGACTGTTTCCCATTCGCCTTAACACTGGATCACGATATATATATATATATATATATATATATATATATATATATATATATATATATATAACTGTCTGGATCAGTAATCTGCTAAATTATAAAATTGATCATTTTTACGACTTTTGGTTAAGTGTGTCAAAATATATCCCAACCGGTTCATCACACCAGACTATAAGTA
>JAGEOH010001000.1:0-20000 GCA_032207245.1 Pardosa pseudoannulata | reverse complement strand
AGGGGATCAAGAGCAGAATCGATTCACTTCCGTTCCGGTTCAACTAATGTAGTATTTTGGGTTACGCTGAATGTCGTGAGATATCCACTGGATGTCAGATAAGCTATATAAGATTATCGATAACTATCAATGAATATTAAAATAAAATCAATTTTATGACAATGTACGACATTATTAACAACATTAAGAAAAACATTAAAAAGGTAAATTTAAAAAAAAAATGGCAAATTTAATAATTTTTTTAATATTTCTCTTAGAAACAATACAAACAACTCTATTAGATGCTTTCTTTTAAATGATTTCCAATTTCAGCTTTACATTATATCGGTGAATATCGCTAAATGTCCAAATTTGAGATCTGATAATTAAAATATTGACCAACATTTGTACGACATTCACTGATATATTTATGTCGGTGAATATCGCTAAATGTTCAAAATATCCGACAATTAAAATATTGACCAACATTTGTACGACAATCACCGATATTTACGTCGGTGAATATCGGTAAAGGTTCAAAATTTGAGACCCGACAATTAAAATATTTACCCACATTTGTATGACATTCACCGATATATTTATGTCGGTTAATATCGGTAAACGTTCAAAATTTGAGATCCCACAATTAAAATGTTGACCAACATTTATACGACATTCACTGATATATTTATGTCGGTGAATGCTGGTAAATGTTCAAAATTTGAGATCCCACAATTAAAATATTGATCAACATTTGTACGACATTCCCCAATATATTTATGTCGGTGAATATCGGTAAATGTTCAAAATTTGAGATCCGACAATTAAAATATTTATTCACATTTGTACGATAGTCACCGATATATTTACGTCGGTAAATACCGGCAAATGTTCAAAATTTGAGATCCAACAATTAAAATACTGACCAGCATTTGTACGATATTCACCGATATATTTATGTCGGTTAATATCGGTAAATGTTCAAAATTTGAGATCCGACAATTAAAATATTGACCAGCATTTGTACGACATTCACCGATATATTTGTGCTGAGTAGGCATGTCTATTGCGTACATCCTGTCTGAACTAAAAAATCAAATTAAATATTTATATAAGTTCATCTTATAATAAATATATAAATAAGAAACAAACTTGAGGATAATATTTATTTTATACTTTATTAAGGTAGGTTATAAGTGATTTTAATGTTGATCACAAGAAATCGGAGATGCAAACTTCACTTTCACACTTCAAAATCCAGAAGAAGGGTGTTTGCCCTCGTGTTCCAGAAATAGGAGAGAGAGAGAGAAGTGTTCGTTTCTATGCAAGTGAGACTCGAATAACTAATCCGAACAGAGTATGATGTATATATTTTCCCCCCATCCATCATATTCTAAAAACTTTCTGGGTATCGATCTCATTTTCTTAAAACAATTTCCTCGTCAAAAATGCCATTATGACATTAAAGGTAATTGTCCCTTAACAGTTCCAATTTTAAATTAGGTCTATCAAGAAATTCAATTTTCACACGTATTGCACCCGTAATGCACTCCTCGCCGCTGTCAACACACCTTCCCTTCTGGATCGAGGCGTAACCGGCAATTTTTCAGCCGAGAACTATTCACTGAAAAATAGCCAGGCCATAAAGACAATATAATTATCGATAATTTATGCCCGCGTCAATAGGAAATAAAGGTGTGACACCTCAGAATAGGGATTGTATCGATGCAACACGATAATTACGCTTCGATTTCTCTCGTTTTCGGCTAGAATTTCGTCGTTGTTTTGCGTTCGGTAATTGCCCGACTCGGGACGTGTAGGTAGATTAATCTGTAAAAGGACGTTATTTAGATTCCCCCGGCACGCAACTGTTTGTTATTTTAATATTTGTTGGCCGCCATCGCAGATTGATAAATGCACCAGTCGAGATAACGTCCAGCAGAGAATAGATCATTGGATGCAGGCACACACTGGATCTCCAAAATATCGGAATAGAAAAAGCAAAAGCTGTTCGTTACCGAGGATAAAACAAATCCTATTTTGTTACAGATTTAGACCTATCCCACAGAGTACATTTAGAGCTAAAGGTATTAATTTACTTTCTTTAAAGTCTTCAAATATTTTCATCGTGTGATTAATGAAGAATCTATCCTCCGTTGCACGAATAAGTAATTTCATGATTTTACAATTCCTATGCGATATCGTGATGTTCAATTCAAATTGCAAAGATGGTAATTTAAGCAAAGATATTAATTTAATGCACGCAACTTCTAAGCTGCGAACTCTCTTAAGAACAAAAAAGATTTTTCTCAACTCCGAATTCTGCCCTATACTTAACATCATCCAGCTATTCATCAAAAATATGTAAATGAAAAGCTCAAAAGCTTTCTGATACTCTTTGGAATTAATACATAATCGCAGAACTTTCTTATTTGAGGACAGTTAACAAAATAGCGGGTAGAATCTTTACACGCTTTCTTGCAACGATTATTTTTTTCTTGCGAAGGCAGATCACTCCCCTATAAACAACAGACAAAATTTCAATTATTTGCAGTTATATAAAATTATGAGATTTGGATGAATATTTTATAAATCTTTGAACCTAGCACATGACTATGCTTTTTGCTCAAGTACATCTACTAAAATCATTAAGGATAGTTATATCTGTTGTTGCTAAATTGCTGAAATCAGTTACTCTGCAGATTATTTAGGTTATGTATAGATTAACTACAGTTATCCGTTAAAATGCGGAAAAATTTTGCAATATTTCAAATTATCTAGGTAAACTGTACATTACCTACGAGACACTCATTAACCGCTTGCCTGATTATCCCGAGTTGTCTCGGGCTCGTATATATTGCAGTTAATTATCATCCCGAGAAAACTCGGACAAAGCAGATTTCATCAGTAGAGTTGTTTTATCATGGTTTTGTTGGTTTCGTGGTTTTTTGGAGAAACTGGTCATGTGTTTTCAACTGATTAAAACACTAATTTCATAAAATCAAAGTGACGAGTTTCCTTTCACATCAGGAAGACCCGGTATCAGTTCTTTACAACTCAGGTTAACCTACAGGTATTTTCCAGATGTTATTGTTTCTGCTGAAAAGAAAATCAAATCCAACGAGTACACTGTGCTCCTGTAAAACAAATTTCGGAGAAAAGCCAAGAAGAAAAAAGACCAGATACCAGTCCCTTGTTTGAAAAACTATCATATAAAGACTAATATTTAACTTCTTTCCATTTGCCCGAGATAACTAGGGATAGTAAACTAATGTTAAAACTAAATGCTTTTACACTTGTAAAAAATTAAAAATTCAACTTAAAACCTACATATTTTGTTTTACTTTATTTTATTGTATTTAATAATATAAAAAATGTGATGATTTTTTGCAATTTTTTTCAAAAAAATTTGTAAAGGAAACGGTTAACCCTTTGCACTCCTACGTCAGGTATGAATCGACATCACTTTTTATCTGAGGAGCTCCTTTATCGTGTCTCATTCTTTCAAATCCAAATCCATAGATGCTCAAAAAAAAAAGATACCTGGAGGAAGAAGACAAACCCTTTCTTTCTGTGTGAAACGTGCAACACTGCAAATAAAAACTGGCATTTCATTTACTTTGTCTTTACATTACCTTGTTTTTTAGTTTAAGAACTCTTCAAATAAAACACGTAAAAGCTAGAGAACTGCTGCTAACAAAGTTGAAATATATTTCGGAGAACATCTAATGTGAACATCTAATGTTGCTTATGAGCAAATAATACAGACCATGTCTTGACCAGTTTGTATAGTCCTCTTTACGAGCTTTATACGAAACTGCGATGATGATTTTACTGAAGTTGGGGTAACTCAGTGATGACTCCATCAACATGCAGAATTAATTCCTTAAAGGTTCAAGTTAACTAAATATTCTTCTTAACTGTATCTCCATCAACGGTGTAGAAGGCAGTTTAAATAATTCTGTAAAAGCTAGGGACAATGGAGTGTCCTCGGCTTTTACTGTGATCCTATAACAGTCTTTTGTGAATCTGATAATTTTTCAAGGTTTTCTTCAGTATTTATCAAATGAAATACACTTTGTGCTATAACAGAAAAAAGGAATGCCACTTTTGCGGGACAACCGAACAAGGCTTCCTATAAATTTCTTTGGATTGTTGAATGATAAGCATGATTCTTCATGAATTGTACAAATGCCCTAACTCCACTTAGTTGAGATATCAGCCATCTATGTAGCGAGCTAGTTCAATGTTTTTACTTGCTCGTTCGACAATATCTTAACTTTGGCTGTGTGTAGGTTTGCCATAAATCATTTTAATTTCTGACCACAACTGTGTTACACATTCTTAGATATTAATACAAAATGCAAGTCCGTTATTAGAATATAAATTACTTAAATCTCCAAAAAGAGAAAAATATCAAGCAAGTTATAGGTACTTCATCCGCTCGTTTTGGTGTGAGCGGCTTCAATGTAACAAATTGTCTTTACTATTAATTTTTATTAAGTCATCTTGATACACGAAAAGAAACTTAAACTTTCCCTCTGGTTCAGATTTGTAATCGATGAGATCCACCTTGAAATAACTTTGAAATACTTTTGGTCCACTTTTTTTATTTTATTGAAATACGATAAAATAATCATCTCCTACAATAATCCTTTTTTGACACTTTTTTTTACAAGTTTTACATATATCCAAAAACATTTTATTTGGTCTTAGATTATGTTTTTACAAAGTGTATTTAACTGCTTGATCATTCTGTTTCTTCTACCGTAGCCAATTGACAAACGGGTAAAATACAATATATCAAACACTTCTTGGCATGGACAAAATTTTTCACACATTCTCACGCAAGTGAGAACGGCTCAATAAGTTTTCCACAGCTTTCTACAGTCAACACATCATACCTATAAATTAGTCAAGAATCTCGAGATGATTCTTTCTTCTTGGAAACTTTTATTCACTTTACACCTTTAATTATGGAATCATACTTCGTTTAGTCATTAAAACACTATTATACTTTGAATGTTCACTAAAGAGGCTTGCAGAGAATCTTTTCTTCATTTTACCAACTAATTCAATGCTTGCTTTCATACAAGGAGAAAAATTTATATTCTCTTAAAAAATCACGACACAAATTTACGTGCTAACAGGCAAAAACGAATTAGAAAGGAGAATTATCTATGCTACACAGTAGCAGCCGACGCAAATTATAAGAAATAAAAACATCCAGAGACTACAAGACGCTGGCAAAACCAAACTAAAAGTAGATGAAAATGAAAAGAAAATAAGATAAAACTTTTGAACTTTAACGATACGAAAGCCGTTAATGTTCCCATTACCTTGGTAAGTTCCGAAACACTCTTGATTCCGCACTTTAACGGAGCAAATCAGTTAATATGCAGATTAGCTAGGTAATCTGCACATAAAGGCCTTTCGAACTTTAGCGGTAAAATGTCTATTATAATACATTACTTCAGAGTATTGTGTCAGCAAATGATAATTTAAAAAAATTTCTTTGTATAAAGTGACAGCCTGTCTAAAAAAAAAAGGAACGTCATTTAAAAACTAACACAGTTTTAGTAGAATTTCATAGGGTTTTTTTAATTATGAGTTCATATTATAACTTTGGTTTAAGATATTCATCGGTATATATTCAATAGAAATTATTCCTGCGTTGATGGATTAAACAAAATTAGTTGTAAATTAGATTTTAAAGAGCAAACACTAATAAACATAAAATACAGAGAACTATCGAATAAACTAAAGCGATACTAGTGCGTCATATGAGGTGCAAAGGTTAACTTCAACAAGACATAATACATAAACTGCTTCCTAACATTGCTTCCTTCAAACTATATTTTTAAAAAAGTGTAGTTGTTTCTCTGATATCCTAAAAAATATTACGACCAATAGTTCGACCAATGCACTTACCTCACCAAAACGAAATAAGTGCTTAACACTCTAATCCATCCAGTAAATTGATTATTCGACAGGACAAGTAGAAAAAAGCAACTCTAAGTAGTTATTTTGCTTTGTAAAATATTGAAATCCAAGGAAAAAGATGGATTAGTGTAGATAGGCAGCCAGTTCCAAACCTATTCGACAGGTGGTAGTAAATGAAACAAAAGTAAAATATAGTAAAATCTCAGTATAACGACCCCCTGTGGGACCAACATAACATGGTCGTTGTAACGAATTGAAAAAATAATTTTTAAAAAATGCAAAGAAATGATGCAACCGTACATACCTGGAGAACACTTCTATTTATTTGTTTTTTTATTATTATTACTGAATTTTTGAAAAAAAAAAACCTTTGATTGACGCCTGTTTCAAGTTCATTTGAAAATTTTTCA
This sequence comes from Pardosa pseudoannulata, assembly GCA_032207245.1. Taxonomy (NCBI): domain Eukaryota; kingdom Metazoa; phylum Arthropoda; class Arachnida; order Araneae; family Lycosidae; genus Pardosa; species Pardosa pseudoannulata. Next base: position 13,668 of record JAGEOH010001000.1, on the reverse strand, counting down.
TTATCACTGATTCCATGTCTGTTAGATTTTGAAGAATATCTTCAGAATTAAATTGTTCTTCAAAATATGGACGCAAGGCATTGATTGCATTGAAGGTTTCTTTTTCATTAATTTTTTCAAAAGCTTGGACGATTTCTTCACTGTCGTCGGAATCACAGATTTCTTCGTTTCCGATAATACGGGCAATAAAATCGTCCTCGTTTAAATTTTCTTCGCAGCACTGTAAAGTTTCGTCTACCGCAACTACTAACTCATCAAAGGATAATTGAAGATCCGGAAATTTGACAGTGAGGAGCTGGGTCTTTTGATTAGTGTCTGGAGCGTCATCTACCTAGGACATCAATGTCGTACGTGACGAAAGGGTCCTTTAATCAAACATAAAGAGAGAAGCACAGGTTTCTTGAAGTTGCACCACAGTACAATAATTTTAAAATAGCCCACTTGCTCATGAGTTCTGCGGTCTAAAATTGGCGGTCGCTCTAACGAAAAATAATACGCTTGGGGTTGTTGCAATGATTCAAAATTAACATTATTCCTATGGTAAAATAATTGGGATTTTTTAAGATGGTCGTTCTAACGAAGAAGTCGTTGTATCGCGGGGTCGTTAAAAAGAGGTTCTACTGTGTATATGTATATATATATATATATATGTGTGTGTGTGTGTGTGTGTGTGTGTGTGTGTGTTAGCGCACTTACCTCACTTCACTTCACTTTAACTTTTTTTTTTTTTAAATATCTGTTTGAACATTTATTCACACTTATTGTTTAGTAGTTTTAGTAAAAAATAATTCCTTTACTTTAAATAAATACGATGCAAATATAATATATTAATAAATTAGTTATGCACATTATTACGATGTTCTCATTAAACACTGGCTCTAGCTACGATGTAATTAATTAACTTTTGAAAAGAGAAATAAATAATTTCAAGAGGAGTATCACCAAAAAACGAGAACTAAGTTTGATCGTGTAAAATTGTATTGTAAGATTCGTATTGATCGTATCGTATCGTATCTTATTGTTTATTAGCTTTTAAAAAATAATTCAGTTACCTTATAAAATAAACATTATGAAAACAGAATTTATTTTTAAATTAGATATACGCATTAATACATACTATTGGTTTCTCATTAACCATTAGTTTTACATGCGATGTAGTTATTTAATTTTGGAAAAGAAAAATAAATAATATCAAGATTAATATCCAAACACGAAAACCAAGTTTAATCGTATCAAAATCTCTATGGCAGACCGATAAATTTTCTGCTCGAACTATTCTGATATCGGAGACTGTTCTATATCTCTGCAAGAAAAACGATACCTAACTGTGGTGAACCGCTGTCTTTATGTGATGAATTTTTCATCAATGACTTCATTTAGTGCCAGCAGCTTGTTAATCAATTCCATCTTCTGCGGTTGACTACAGTTTAACACCTGTTATATCACTTAATATATCTCCAGCCTGTTGCGTCCATGTATCATTCATAAAAGCCGTTTTTAATTAAATGCTCCATGGGGGCTCATAAAATCCCACGACGAGAGTTATTCATGTTTCAAATTTGATCTATTTATCATAAGAAAATTCATTCTTTTTCATGGACCAAACTCAAATAGTATCATCGCTCTTATATTAATAAAAGAAAAAAACATCAGAAAATGTGGCAATGAAAATGAACAGAGTTATCGAAATAAGAATCTTCTAAGACAAATGGATACTCGGGTGTGGTTTGACACTGCGGCCAAAATATGGCAATCTCTGAAACATCAAGATCTTCCTTCATGCTCTGGAAGTCAGCGGTGGAAAATGACAGATACTTCTCGGTCCTTTGAAATGAATTCATCATTGCCGTACATTTATTTATTTAGCATTTAAATTGATAGCTTCCAAATGTAAAAACACGATAAGATTAAAATTACATCTTCCGTTTGGAAATTCAGTAAATAATACAATGATTTATATTCTGTAATATAACCTTAACAATATTTGTATAAAAGTTAAAATAAAGTGAAAAAATTCGTATGCAATCCACGAGGCAGAATAATGATCATTCAAATTCGAAAACGGAATAACAAATATTTGCGACGTGATAAATTCTATTTGTAATAATAAAATAGACTATAAATTAGTTAAAATAGTAAGGACTTTTTAAAATTTGTTACCGGTGGGTAATTCAAACAAAAATTCAAAGATTTAGCTCTAAAATGTCAATACAAAGAAAAGCGATCATTTGACCGCCATCGGTAGAAATTGGTATACGGGGTGATCAGAACATTAGTACACAATTGAAAAAGTAATAATTCACTGAATAATGTAGGTAGAGTATTAAAAATTGACCCACAAGCTTGGGAAAACATGGGGTTTTGCTATAACCACAAAGTTTAAAAAATGGACGTTATTACTTTTTCAAATATATACTTCTTTTCTGATCACCCGGTGTATAAAATGTCGGTAGGTTTGGTATTAAACTTAATCTAAGAGCATTAGCAGCTTGGAAATCGTTTGTGAATGTAGAGAAAAGGATTATTAAGCATCAAAAAGATGAAAATTATATAATTCTAATAGAAAATCTTCTTAAGTCCTACCAAACCAGGAGGTGTCGAATGCCGATCAAAATACACTTCTTACATTATATTCCTTATTTGGATTTCTTTCCACAAAATCTTGGTGCCGTCAGAAACGGATAAGGAAAAGATTCCACCAAGATACTAAGACTATGAAAACATGATATCAAGGCATTTGGGACCCAGTAATGATGAGGGACTACTGCGAGTTTCTTAAGAGAAAGGATTTGGCACACTGCGTTTAGGAACAACCGACGAAACATTGAAGATGATCCGCATGTAGGACGACCCTCAAATACGAAAACGGAACATTGAATGACAGAAATATTCCGGACATCGGCCACTGATTCAGTTACGTTCAATTGCGCAATTTTCAATTGTGAATACATAATTTTGCTCTGAAGTGCTCAAGCACTTGAAGAAAAGGGTAAACAACGTCCGTCCAGAGATGACTGGCAGCTGGATCGTCTACCATGACAACGCTAATCTCCACGCAGCTTTGTTTGTGACTGAATACCTAAGTCCCAAAAAACATCCATGTTCCTTTTCATCCACCATACAGTACCGAACGGCTCCCGTACAACCGTTCTGTTCAATACTTAGGAAGGAAATGAAATAAGGATTAATAAGGAGATTAGCACATTTAAAGATGTTCAAATCGACGTAACAAGGATTCGCAGTATCTCACAAAATGAATTTAAACAAAGTTTCAACCACAGGCAGCAACGCTGGATTTGCTGTATTGCTACCTAAGGTACATAGTTTGAAAATTATTGACTATTTCTCTTTGTAAGCATTATTATTTAATTTATGTATTTATGTAATTTTTTTCTAATTACTTTAGGGAGAGACCTTGTAATTATTGATTTAAAACACTTATAACAACGTAAAATATAAATATTAGTATAAAATGTGTCCTCCAAATGCACTGACCGTTTTGTTTAATTTTTCTAAATGTATATAAATTTTCAGTCTCTTTTGGGGCTCCTCGAATTTTATTTTAATAAGATAACGTTTACAAATTTTTCTTCGTGATCTAGAAGAGCATTTTAAGTATAGCAATTCCCAAAATAATTTTCTCGTTCACTGCGAGAGGGTTGAAAACAAAGGGCTTGTCTTCTAAACTGGAATGATGAGTTGCCTGCTATCGGACTGCATTACTTCCGCCACCTCTACTGGAATACCAAATGACTCCCTTCGCCCTTGAATCTCGGAAGTAGCATCATCCGTCGGGTTAAAGAGCAACTTGCACAGTTAAAGAGCCACGATTTATGGCTCCTCATACGTGAGACACAGATTGTTATTAATACTTTAAAAACGACTTCACGATCCGATCCTAACAACCTTCATCGAAGGAGACATTTTAAATTCAGGTAAGAAGCACCACAAGATGTACACCGATGCACTATCATAACCGATGAGATTACTTATTAATTCATACTTCAATTTATTCTCTTACTCTGTCATGAACTGAAAAAAAAACGGTAAGGTAATCAAATTAGACATACACAGATTGATGTTAGCCTTGTTTTACCTTTGAGATAAAATAAGTACATTTAACCCTCTGAGCGGAACACACCGATTAAAAAAAGTCTCCAAAAAATACGCTAAAGGTTTACTGTGTCAATGGCTAAAGCGTTCTATGATTTTTTACTTCACCCTTTGTCGACTAGAGTGGAATACGGGAAACCCAAACTCGTTACTGTCCCTTTACTTTCGGCTATAAATAGATATATAAATAGATATTATAGATTGTTAATTTTTAATACACATAAAGCTCGTCAAGTCTCGAAGATTATCCCATAAGGAATAATGGATTCTAAAAGTACAAATAAATATATTCTTTAAGAAAATTATTTATATTTTTTTTACTAAAGTTATCCAAGATATTTAAGTGGTGCTATTAGAGATACATCTGTTACCGCAAACGAAATGCTTCGAAATAGAGATTAACAAAGCGATAAAAAGCTATCAGCTTCTTTGTGCCTCAAAGAGTAGGGAGCACAGCCTAACAAATGTCAGTCAAAGAGGGATTGAGTTTCCAAACAATCGACCTGACCCTCCTACTTCAAACACTGGCAGAAATGTACATTCCATCCATTTTCGGAACTTTTTTGAGACGTCGAAAATTGTACGTGACAACCGCTTTGAAGACATCATCGGTTTGGAGGAATTGTACGTGCGAACAGCTTAGAGGGTTAAAGTGCTTGAACCTCCCAGGTAGCCCAAAACTGTCGGCAAATATTGAAATTATAATACATGCCTACATCAAATGGATCCCCGTCCCCTAAATGATATCACTTTATATCGTTTCTTTTATATTCATCAATGTTGGTCAATATTCCACGATATCACTGACCATCATTTTTGTTAGAAATTGCAGCCGAATCGGCACCTTCTCAACCTCCGGTGAATCCCGGCAGTTTGTTTTTGTTCTGTTTAAAGTTAACCGAGGCTTCTTAATCGCCATTTGTAAAGCTGACTCTCGCTGTATGTTTGATTGGGACTTCAACTCTCACTCGGCAGCTACGAACTGTGTAATTTTGTGATTGGCTGAGTGGGAGAGGAAGTTGCATGAATATGTTAAATTGTACGCGATGTCTGCTGCTGGATATATAAGAGGATTGTTAGATTATTTTTTTGTACTTGTGCATTTTTCCCGGCAAGTAGGCAAACATCGGAGAATATGTTTTTATTTTAAGATTTAAAATAAATCTATATTTTCGTTTTTAAATAGTTTGTCATTTTTTATAATCACTACCAGAACCTTGGTTCGTTTCAGTACTCGTTATAATTAGTTCCAGTACTCGTTATGTTGCCTCGTACGTAGTGGAGAATGGGCAAATTCGATTCACTTCCGTTCCCATTCAGCTATTGTAGTATTTTACGTTGCACTGAATGTTGCAAAATATCATTTGATGTCAAGAAATATTTATTTTTATGAATAACTATCGATATCGCTGAATATTATTAAAATATCATTTTTATGACAATGTAGGACATTATTAAGAACATTAAGTACCAAAAAGTGGGTTTCTTTAAAACTGGTAAATTTATTAACATTGATTTTTTAACATAATAATTATCTTATAAATAATAAAAACAACTCTTTTATCCCATTAATGCGCGGATATTTCTGATGAATATATAGTAGTAAATACCTAACATAAAAGCTATTATAGACACCTGGAAGTAAAACAAAATATGAAATTTAAACACTTTTAAATGTGATATCAAGTCGTCATTAGTGAGGAGGTGTCATTTTAAAACATAATAAGATGTCTTTAAAAAAAAAAGGAAAACTTCGTGATAAGAGATTTATTTGCTATCCTATATGAGAAAAGTACTGAAAAGAGATGACTTATTACAGATATGGCTATTCGCCATGATTTGGACCGGTATGCGTTCAGAATACTGGTCATAATACGTTCCTATTCTAAGCTTGAAAATCATAAAATGCCGATCGAAAGGACAAAATTATAGATAAGATCCTATTTGACAACTTGGGAGATTATTCATAAGATTAATATCTATTTCCATTAAAAAGGAAGAATCGTTTCAAGAAAACAAAGACTCTACAAACCATTTTTTGACTGTCCTCAAATGAGGACGCTGGGCGTTAATGGGTTAAATAATTTCTTAAACAATTTCAAATTTTAGTTTTGCCTTATGTCGGTCAATATTGGCGGTTATCTAAAATTTGAAGTCCAAACTTCAGCGATATTCAAAATATTCGCCAACATTTGTACGACATATTTTTTGCTACCTGAGAAACAAATGTCGCGAGCTCGGCTGTTTTTGTTTTTCCGCCGGTCGCAACGAGGAAAGAGATGAAAAGAAATTAAAGCTGTTGTTGTTGCTGATGTCGAATTTTCATTTTTGAATACTAATTTGCTCTCCCAAAGACTATTTTTAGAAAATAGAATAACAAGAAATCGCAAAAAAATTCTTCTTTAAACAGAAACTGCATTAAGACCTCTACCACAGTCTAACTGGCTACAAATCATTAACATGCGAAGAATGATCAATTAATCAGTAAAATGAAACTTTTAGTGTATGAACAATTTTACACGTAGGGGAATCCTGCAAATAAAGCAGCAATAAGCACTTTGAACAAGAACAAGTATTTGAACAAATAAAATTGCCCTATTTCTCTTGTAATTCATTTTAAAGCAAATGTTTAATTATTTATGCATGTTCGGTATTTTTTTATTCACTGAATAATGACGAAGAGGTCATACTCTAGTGGAGGTACTTGAAAAACTTGAGAAGGCTGTTCCATTGTTCCTCTAATTTAAATAAGAGGCTGGGAGGATATTATACGATCTTGCCGGCTGCCCACGCGGGATACTGCCATCAGTTACGTTAAATCCGATTGACCTTTCTGCTCTAAAAACACTAACGCAAGCAACTAAAATTTCATATAAGAATAAAAACATTATGCAATATGCAAAGAAATTGTAAATCCACTGGCCAATTAACAGGTCCCATTTGGCCATTGTTCTTTAAAATAAGCTACTTTAACTATCCAAACTGAGCAAAATCACGAATGAAAAGTGCTCCTTAAAAAACGAAAGTTAAAATAATTTTTGTATTGATATAAAATTTGTAGCTCGCGTTTAAAAGAAATAAAATATAGGCTCAAATAAAGGTTTATTTCCTGTCGTTTTACTAACATTTGCTTCACTCTTCGTTAAATCATAGATAAAACAAATTTACTTTAATAGATATGAACGATAAAAATGCAAACACTTTCTTCTGCATTAAAATAGTGCGTACAATAAAACTTCGTTGGAAATACATAAAAGTACTCCTTTTTATATTCAATATTATGGTATACAGTGGCTTAAGAAGTTTTCCCGCTTATGACGTTCTATTTCTGTGGACCATATACTGTTAATTGTAAAATTTTCCGTTTAAGACAAATCCCTAATTCTCTGTGGTATTTTAAAAATAATTACATTCGCAGGGAAATTAATCTCCCCCTCTTCTAAATTACTTTCAGATTTTAGTCACTAAATTCCAAAACAAAGTTAGTATTGATAATCTTGCTGAATTAGCACAGTATGATGTGCCAAACGATGGCCTATTGGTTAGGGTGCTGGCCTTCGGAACCGGAGTTCGTGTGTTCGAATCCCACTGTGGCATGGATATTCGTAGCCGTTCGGAATCGGCTTTAAGCTGTAGGTCCCAGCCTCATTAGCCGTTGTGTTGCAAAAAAAGTTGACCGTAGCACTCCAAACCAAGCACAGTATGATACACAAACTCTTCAAATCTTAGTTCGCAACTTAAGCTAATTTTCCTATTCGCTCATTTGGCACATTTCTAGTATTTGGATCAATACTTCGAATTGTAATTTTTTTCGTTCTGGTTCAAGTTTTAAAAAAATATCGGTTCAGTTCCGGTTTTTATTCAGCCAAAAATAAGTTTTCGGTTTTCGGTTCAGTTCCAAACGAATAATTTTATGCATATTCTTATTTGTACTAAAATATAATCCTATCATAAAAAATAAAACTCTTTCCAATTTTAGAAGATTATTCTCTTTTTAATTAGTACACTATGTGATTTGATACAACTAACCAGCTTGCACGATACGTGCAGTGAGCAGAGAATGGCGAGCATTGACATTGTTATCCATTATCAAAATTATATTTGACAACTATGCGTTTAACTGATTTAAATTTTCCTTTTATTAGTAGTGTCATGCAAAACAAACAGAAAGCACTAGTGAACATCAAAACAGGAAATCGAGAAGCAATGTACAGGTAATGGCAATAGTTATATGATTGACGTCAAATTAGAAAATATTGATAAGTTGGTTACGGTAACAAAATGACTGAAGATATATCAAACAGAAACAAACCGATACATTTTTCCGGTTTAAATTGTTCTCATTCTGACTAAAATAACTGTTTATTTTTTTATTTTTTTTCCCCGATTCAGTTTCGGTTTGGAGCCCGATTTGAAATGGGTCCTGAAACCTAGGTTTCAATCCTTCCCCACACTGTTAGCGTTTCTTCCACCCACTAACTTCTCTCATCGCACTTTCAGTGCAGCATCGTTCCTTGCGGCTCCAGTTCGGAGGATCAAATCCTAAGATTGCCATTGGTCAACTGCCACTCACTGCTAGGACCCGAATTTCGTGATCTACTAATCTTGCAACATAGAGCTCTTGCAGCCTGTTTTAATTTTGTATTTTAAAAGCATTTACTCTCTGAGAAAATGTATCCATTTAAGTAATCTAATTTTTTGGTGGATGCATCAGCACCATCGCTAAGTTGTTATACCCTGCATCGTATAATTACTACTGCTTCAATAATTTTCGTTTATTTTTCTTATACTACCCAAACTCAAGTAACCTAATATATTAGTCTTCCATCCTTTTAATATTTAGCCAACATCATTTCAATAATGTTGTGTTTCTTGGCGTAGGGAGTTCAGTTCTTTGCTTTTTCTGTGAACCGCTTCCCGTTTAAGAAGTTTTCCACTTAAACATCCTCTTAAACAACAGAAACGAAATTCCCCGTCCGCACGAAGCAAAGATCACAAAAGGAGGGGATAAACACATCCAGGTGGACATTGTCCATGGAATTGGGCAATGAAAAAACAATTCTCGTGTTACTTCTTGCTTCAAGAGTCGTCGGATACATTCTCAGAAGGAAGAGTCTAAAGTCAGTAGTCAGGGGCTCAGGTTCAGGTGATGGTAAGCAAAGTTCCCTCCTCCATATGACTTCTGTAGTGGTAACCAGAAACTTTTCGTCATGAAACGTGTATAATTTGGCCGTTTCATCTGAGAGGGCAGGTGACTGACTAAACCTCAAGTGAGTTAATTTAGAAGCAGGGGCCAAGCAGAAGACCCCAAGCTTGGCCTGCCACCTCCAGAGGTACCGTTTAAGAACTTAGAGTATATTACGACCACCAACCTATTTTACGAACCTGAGTCGCTATTTATGAACATAGAGGATCTTTGGCCGGCTAGAGCGTCGATCCCGCTACCCTCCGGTTTCCTATTAACCCGAAAGTTTATCATCGATTTGGAGAAAATTTAACCAGAATAAAAAACGATTTGCCTCATTTACCAAAATAATGTCCATTCGAAAATCCTAATAACGACCTAAAATTTTCCCACTGCTGGCCTTGGCCATCCGATACTGTCGTTCTTAACATTAACACAAACCACGGCCAAACCTTCGGACGCAGTTGGCCGCCTTAACAAATATTCCGATAGCAATATTTGTCAAAAGAAACGATGGAAAAATAAGAAAGGAAGTATTAATAATTCAATAAATCTTCAGGTAAAACACTTCAGATATTTAATAGATTCTTCAGATAATTTTTTTGTCTAACTGTTTAAAAAAACACTTTTGGTAAAAGTAATTATAAAAGAACATTTTTTTAACAAATGAAGTGTTGGAGTTTAAAATGAGCGTGTTGGAATGGCCGTTGGCTATTTGTCGGCAATATATCACGGGGCCCCCAAAATTGCGTTTCTGCGCGGCTGTAGGGTGTGTCCAAAAGGGGTTGGCCAGGACGGCGCCGGCCGTGGAACGAGGCCACCCACTGCTCTCTCCAATCTCTTTCTCGCATCTCTCCGAGATCCCAGGAATTGATTCCGCCGCTAAATAAACGGTGCACGATCCCGAAATGCCCAGATGGGGTTTGAAGAGTTAATTCAATTTCGCATCCACAGAAGCTGCAGATACTATCGGGGTAATGACGTTAGGGAGCATGCGCTCCACACAATCTCTTCTTGTATAATTGCGAGAATAAATTTAAAAATAATCTCTCTTTGTTTGTTTCCCTGTTCCATTTTCGGGCTAAGTTTGTATTCGTGAGGCCCTTCGTTGGTTTAAACCAAATTTATGTGCCCGCTCTTCGTAAAAGACAAAGAATTTTTTTTTTCAAATAAAACTGCCTAGTTCTCCGAATGTAATGACTAATTTTAAGACACGATAAAATAATTCAATAATATAAATATATATCGAAAATTGTTGGCCGAATTTCTTTAAGTCGTACTGTGAATTTTTGTTCATAACTACTTTTCTTTGATTCGTCACTATAAAATGGAATTATGATAAAAGTGTAAAAAGCTTGGGAACCGGTACTAACGAAGTACAAGAGAAGTGGTTCATCTGTAGGATTCTAACAGGAATATAATAATTATATAGCTAGAAGAGAATGTTTTTCTTCCTACCCTGAGTTAATGTACACTGTATCCGTAATCAAACTTCCCTACTTTAATGTTAGCTGCAGTCGAAACTATTGTTTAGAATGTTATGAAATGATGTGTTTAATATAATGAAGGGATAGGAATTTGTTTGAGAGAATAAAAAGAATTTGCTCAAAATTTCAATTGATGAATTACATTTTTAGCCAATATTTAGTCTAGTTATTATATATATATATATATATATATATATATATATATATATATATATATATATATATATATATATATATATATACAGGGTGTCCCAAAAAGTCGTTTACAAACTTAACATGCTGGTCTGTCATATCATAATGAACAAGATTAACATAGGAACTTGTGTCCTATAATGCAAACTGTGACCGCTAGAGGGCAATAATTGCAAGGAAATTTCTGGATCGGTAGAGGCGGACCGCCGCGATCAACCGACCTGACTCCCCTGGATTTCTACCTGTGGGGACACATGAAGTCCATGGTGTACGAGACACCCTAACATCGGACATGGATCTGATCGCCAGGATCGCGGAAGCGGCAGCACGTGTCCGTGACACTCCTGGCCAAATTGAACGGGTTCGTAAATCCATGCGTCGACGTTGTGAAACGTGCATTGTGGCGAAGGGAAACAATTTTGAGCATTTGCTGTGATGGAATCCTCATTTGTAGTAAAAGTCATATTAACACCGCTGTCGATATAATTTTTTTTCTCCTGCTCCACACTCGTGATCACAGCACTCTAGCGGCCGCAGTTTGCATTTTCAAACACAAGTTCCTATGTAAATCTTGTTCATCGTGATATGACAGACCAGCATGTTAAGTTTGTAAACGACCTTTTGGGACATATATATATTACAAGACATGTTCAACATCGTAAAACTAATATCGCATGGGTTGAAGTATGAGGATCGGAGTGACCACTGATGACACGTTCTTCTGTAAAATAATTTTGAAAACATTCTTAACAGGAACAAGAACTCTACCTGATCTGAAAGATAGCATTTCAAGACATGCTATCAGCATTTCCCTGAACACACTGCGGTCAGCTGTAGATCATACTATCTTACGATTTCAAATGGTAGCTGACATTGATGGCCGTCATGTTGAGCATATCTCGTTGGATGGATTTTTTAACTAAAGTAAATGTTAACTAAATGTGTGATTCATCAAAAAGCCCTCCGGAGGAGAAATTTTAAACGAATTCTTTTTATTCACTTTTTAACAAATTTCCATCCCTCTATTATGTCCAACACAACATTTCATAACTTTCTGAACACTAATTGCAACTGTAGACAACTTTAAAGTTGAGAAATTAAATCATGGGCGGGCTGTATATCTTCATACACTGGTGTGCAAAACTTAAGCAACAGGTGGGTTTTTGCAGAACTCCACGAGAAATCATCTGAGAGACATGAAATTCAGAAATGAGGGAGAGTATTATGTACGTAAAGGATGAAGAAAGCATCGTCACTGAAAAAGGAATACAATGCATACGGTGTGGAATCAAACAAAAACAAGCTTTATTGAACGTATTGCATCGTGACTCATGATTGTCTATCGATGAGGAAGAACAATAAGCAGATGTTCCTTAATATGGGATATGCCCTCCCCTAATTGCAATGGTTGCTTCTCACCGTCTCCTCATACTCAGAACCAGCTGGTCCAACATTTTTTAAGGTAGGAGTGCCCATTCCGCAATCAGCATCTGTTTGAGTTGCTGGGTGTTTTCCGGAGGATGTATGCGTACTGCAATGCGTCTCCCCAAAGCATCCCACATATATTCGATGGGGTTTAAATCAGGGGAGTACGCTAGCAATCCATTCGAGTGATATCTTCACTTTCCAGTATCTCCTCAACAGCAACAACTAACCTCTCCAGGCAATGGTCAATGCTCCTTAACAGCAAGAGTTCGATATGGCCGTGCATTGTCCGCATTACAGTGGCCAGACACCTTCACAAAGAAGGCATATTCGCCCGTGGAGTTATGGCAAAAAAACCACCTGTTGCTTAAGTTTTGCACACCAGTGTATATTATATTCACAGTTGATGAGGTTCTTCAAGGACATACTGGATTATTGTCAACATAAGGAGAAAGGTGTGCTCCTTTATAAGCAAATAAATGTTTGAACCCCCCCCCATTGTGTTTCGGGCATTCGTATTTTCGCTGGGTTGAAATCTCTCATTTCCTTTCCCATTTTTACAGGGAATGGTAACAATAGTGGAGTGGATACAGTAGAGTACTACAATCTAAGTACCAAGTATGAACCTCGTAGAGGCTCTGCCTAGATAGGTATATGGACAAGATTCATCAGCGAGCCAGAAAGTCTTCCCTTTGAGTTATGAGTGGTTCAGCAAAGGGAACAGAATTCGAAAAGACCGAAGATAGCCGAAATACAGGGATTGCTTTGTTCTGTGTAGCTTCATGGGGAGCATTGTTGACGTCGCCACGATGTCCCTACCCCTGGAGAGGGCAGGAACAAAAAACTGCTTGTAAAATAGTCAACGATCCTACATCTTGGGATACACAAATGCCGAGATAACGAAAACTTTAGTGGCCCTACAAAAACGGCGCATTTTCGTCAGCTCAGGAAGGGTCGCCATACTCACAGCTTCTCTGACACGGCATACCCAAAGGAAGCCCTCCGAAGATTTTAAGATATTTTACTCGAAATTGAAATATTTCATGGCAGTTCTTTTATTACACTAATATAGATTTTCTAAACTATAAATATATGATAGCCATGGTATTTCAGTTGGTCAACGAGTCAATCTCATAACCGTAGGGTTGTGAGATCGAAGTTCAAACTGACCAAAAATCCACCATTCATTAGTGGCGATTGGGACACATAAAATGGATTCTCGTCGCAATATCCTCCCAGTTCCCAAACTATACTTCTAGAGGTGGA
>JAGEOH010000999.1:0-25000 GCA_032207245.1 Pardosa pseudoannulata | reverse complement strand
AGCGTAATTGGTTATCCCTAATTGAAGGGTCTTTTATTGAAGGTTCTGAGAGGATATCTACAATTCTGTGTTTCCAACTTGATATGCTTTCATCTTTGAAGAGAAAAGCCTGTGCTAGAGAGCAAGCCCCAGATAGTACAACCCATTTTGATGATTGTGGTAATGAAAGAATCAATCCATTTTCCTCCTCCTCAGATGAAATGCTAACTAGTGATCCGGAGGACGATTTCTTCGACAACAGCTTTTGGAAAGATAGAGACTATAGAAGAATGTTGGTGGTAGGCAAGTTGGGCAACTACTTGCGGTGGCAAAATTTAAGACCGGCAAAAAGTTTTGTTCCCCTCCATAAAGAATAATAATAAATCGTAAATCTGAAATAATAGTATTGTTTCAATTCAATTATGTTTCATTTTTCTAATAAAAAGATATTTTTTATTGTTATGCTTTTGAAAAATTTCAGTTTTTTTTTTTTTATAATTTTATAGACAGCATTTTTATAGTTGCTTAAGATGACTAACTCTAGAATCGTCCCTGCTACAAGACCCGTTGGCAGAACTTTCTGCCAAATGTAATTTAAATTTGCATTCAGTAGAGGATGTGGAGCTATTTGAGTCCATGCTTGGAAAGCTTAATAGAGCACATGTGCTGTTTCAAAAGTTCGATTATTTTATACACTCAAAATGTTTAAGTTGATTCTCTAAAGAATCGAACTTTAAAGAAATTTAAAATAAAATAAAGAATCGAACTCTAAAGAAATCTTAAGAATAATAAATAATAGAATTCTAAAGAAAATTTGAGTTTGATTCTATAAAGATTCAAACTCACACCTAGAAAACTGTGCTTCGAATGCTTGATATTCACAAACGACTTACGACTTATTGTGAAATCGTTAATGTTAGACATGTAAAAATTCGAAGTGTTACTTTTCTACTTTTAATATTTACAAAAAAATTTCTGTTTTTTTTTCAAATGAGATGCATGAATGCTTGAATCAAAAGTTAACTATAGCATTTTTGTTCGAATATTAAGTTTTTATATTTCCCTGTAGGTTCCTTACGGTTTCATAAGTAACTTGAAAAAAATTCTGACACTTAAAGTACGTCATCGGCGTGACCCATGTGACGTTTAGGCAATTTCTGATTGGCTGGCACAAACAATTATTTAAACAGTGTTAGTTTTTAGTGTTTACGAACAATTCGTTCGTAAAAGTCTAGCATGAATAAACTATGTTAATTAGATTTTAAAATTCCACTGTCTTTATTTCTTTGTCCTTCTCGTCTACTCAGCAAGTTCCACGATTGCAGGGCTGAATATCAGCTCAGAACTTCCCACCTCATGTCATATACATACATACATACATACATACATACATACATACATGCATGCATGCATGCATGCATGCATGCATACATACATACATACATACATACATACATACATACATACATACATACATACATACATACATACATACATACATACATACATACATACATACATACATTCAACCCGCCTTGTTACGGATGCCACAAGTCCTTGGTAGATGGTCGATGACAGATTGTGCCAGCAACAGTTACGCAAATCCAAGATATTGCGAATTGGAGGTCTTTGAACGCTGAGCTGCCGTCCCATGACATCCCAAATGTGTTCTATCAGATTTAGATTCGGTGAGTTAGGCGACCAGGACATTAACTGGAATTCAGCATCATGTTCCTGGAACCACTCCAATACAATTTTACTTCTGACACGGGCGTTGTCCTGTTCGAACATCCCATTTCCAGCTTGAAAAACAGAGGCCATGTAAGGGTGCAACTGGTCTGCAATGATGTTCAGATACCCTGTAGCATTCCTGGTCTGCTCTACCACAACCACGGGTCCCAGAAACGACCAAGAGAACGTCCCCCAAAGCATAATACCGCCACCACCGGCCTGTGTATGACTTACTGTACATTGAGGGAGCAACTGTTCGCCTGAAAGACGGCGTATCCTAACACGGCCGTCGGCGTGATGAATGACAAACCATGATACATCCACTTTGCATAAATACTAACAACTGTAGATCAAACAACCAACGAGTCGTGCACTTTCGGAAATACTTGTTCCGAACCTTCGAGCCATTAAAATCCGCCCTCTATCAAAATCGCTTAGATCCGCATCCTTTCATATCGCACACAGAAGTAAGTGAAAGAATGATTCTTCAGACTCTCCGGCAGCAGTTAAATATACTACTTCCACCTGATCACGTGTCTTCCACGTCCTCCAGGCGAGTTTATTGCAAAATGTTGGGATGGTCATAATGTTTTGGCTCTTGGGTGTATATATATTAGGCGAGTGTAAAAGTTCTACCCGTTTTTCTTACCTATAAAGAAGAACAAATAAACGCAAAATGAACAGTACCTATTATTTGGCATAATCCCCACTGCTAAATATTACCTCTTGAGATTCACAACAAGTAACACATAATGATACTAATAGACATAGTAGATGATTACAATTATCGATGTTTATAAGTAAATTCAAAATGCATCAGGTGCATTCGAGATATTTAATATAATAAATATTTAATAACATAAATTTCATATCTGTACAATATTAGTATATAAATAAACTAAAGGAAAAAAATTGTTATACAAATAAAAATATTGACTTCTCTTAGATAGGCTCTCATCCCCACAGACGCTTCTCAGCGTTGCCTGGTGTAACCCATGGACTGTGCTTATAAAGAACACCTTTAGACTTTTAGAGTCAAGGAGTGTCCGAGTGGCTCTCAGCTGGGTTCCTGCCCACCATCTCCGGCAAAGAAGAAAAGGATATGCTTGCCTTTATGTATTTCTTTTTTAAAATTTCGGAGGTTGTCTATCAATACGTATGTCAAAAAACTAGATATGATTTTTAAAATTATAATATATTTTGTCGATTTGGAGACAACTTCAAAACAGCAACAGCAAAAGCTGTTGCTGAAACAATGCATAGCTTGAAGTAATATGTTAGATAAAGTATTTAACATTAGTGAAAATCGATACCCAGTTTTGTTTCTATATAAATTCTTAAGAGAAAATGAAATAAAAAAGGCAACTGGCTCGCATGCTGTGCACTAAAAGTACTTTGAGTTTTAATATTGTAGTCTCACATTTTAAACAAAAATTACTTTATAATAGATTTGAGTGTGTTTTATAGTTCATGTAACAACATTATATATTCTCATTATAAAAATATCGTTAAATTTTAAAAATTTAAAAACCGAGATTCAATTTTTTTCTACCTTTAAATGTTTTTAAATAATTTTGTAATAATGTTAGATTTCACCAATTTTAGTAGGTGGAAATTTTTATTCTCCCTATATTTATTATTTTTCTTATATTACCTTTAATTTTGCAATTATTTAGTTTTTACCAAGTGTGAATTTGAATTATTTGAGTCTTTCATAACAATACCGATAGGCTAATTAACCCTCTGACTGCTCATCCCGCGATTTCCACGGGCAATTGAAATGTAGCAAAATTAGACGCTTAATTATGTAATAAATAGCATTATATGACGAGAACTATAGTTATATTAAAAAATAGAAGTAAAGATATTATGTTATAAATAGAAAATAACTGTAATTCAAATAAAATTTATTAAAAAATAAATTTTCTGCGTGTTAACATCTGAAAATATTTTTTCTGACAGAGTAGTTTCTCATAAAAATTAATATAAAATATCTTTTCTAGAAAACAAAATACGTATTTTAATTTTCTAATATATATATATATATATATATATATATATATATATATATATATATATATATATATATATATATATATATATATATATATATATATATATATATATATATATATACATATACATATATACATATACATACATATACATATATATACATATACATATATATATATACATATATATACATATATATACGTATATATACATATATATATACATATATATATATACATATATATAATATATATACATATATATACACATACACATATATATACATATATAAATATATATATATATATATATAAATAAATAAATATATATATATATATATATATATATATATATATATGTATATATATACATATATATATAGAGAGAGACTTAAAATATGCAACAAAATTATACGCAATTTTTAAAGAGATTTCGGTTTCCAAATTGAGCAGTCAGAGGGTTAATTTCAAAGTCAATTTCTGGGTAGCCTCTGCCCCGCGTACCACATTGATTTATGTCATTGCACACGGACACAAAAATCACCAACTCACCTTGCCTTTCAAAAACATTATCTTTAGTTTCAAACTCCCAATGAGGTTGACCCTGGATGGAAATGCAGGTGATGTTATGAGACTCTCCTTCTCTCATCTGTAGAATTCCACCTGGCAAGAACGACAGCTCTTTTTCGGAACTAAGTATACCACGTCCTTTGAGAAAACAGAAGCACAACACAGAGATGCTTCTTTAACGTTAATTTATTAATTTATCTTCATTTCTAAAGCCACACACTGATTCATAAAAAATCACTGCTACTGTTAAATTAAATAAGCATTGTACCCTTTGAATTAATCATGTTGAATATCTGCAAAATACACAAATCTTTATTCTCATTTAGAAAGTTCATTATACAGTGATCCATGAAAGTCAATGTTACTTTTAAATAAGCGTTATTACATTTTAAAAGGAACAAAAAAAAAATTCTAAAATACAAAGTGCGTTCAGAAAAAGACCAAACTTTTGATTTAGCCTGTATCCCTAACTTTAAAATATTGTTAGTACTGTTCCCTAACAACATTATTTTCTTTGTTGGAAATAACACCGTTCCAATCATTCCTTCCTGATTAGGAAAACCTCCTGAACAGCATTTCACGGCATGCCGTGCAGGTATATTGCTACATTCTCCTGAAACTCTTTTATAGTGTGCAAAATGGCATTCTTTCCAGGTACTTTTAGGTTTGTGAAACAGGAAAAGTCTGCAGGAGATATAAGGAGCAGAACTGGAGTCTGATGTTTTGGCAGATAACTGCCAAAGAGGAATGAGGTGTGACGTGGTGCATTGTCATGGTGCATTAGTGTTTGTGAAACAAGAAAAAAAATATACCGGAGATAAGCCGGATAAAGATTAATTACAGTTTAAGGGGCAAAACTGGAGTCTGATATTTTGGCAGATAACTGCCAAAAAGGAATGATGCGTGACCTGGCACAATGTCATGGTGTATCAACCTATGGTAATCATAGACATAGTCTCTTTTTCTCTGAAAATCACAATTCTTCCTGCTTTGAGTATTCACCATGCTGAAAACTCCTGGTAGAACTGCTTGTTTACCGTCTGGCCACGTGGTACAAGCTCACGATGGATAATGACTTTCTAATCAAAAATGCAACCTCTAAGACGCAACCAACATTCTCTTACAGCGGGACTGACATTAGGTCCTTTTCAAAACTTTTAAATTGATCACAGAGCTGTATTTGAAAAAAACAATCTCTCCCCCCCACCTCCATTTCCTTGGTTAATGAATTGAAATGTCATAGTAAAAGTTTTGCAAAGTTTGGTTTGGTTTAATAGTATGGAATATATGCTACAACACAGGGGACTTTATCCCAGATAAACCAGATGCTTAAGAATTTTCGGAAATAGGCAAAAGCTGACAAAAAGAACAGAGTTTAATATGTAATATAATTGGTCGCGATTAATGTATTTGAAGCCCATGACTTTTACGAAATTTAAGATTTTATTTTATTTATAAAATATTTATTTATATTTATTTTTACAATCAAACTGCCTTTAAAAATCTTTTATAAAAATTAAGCTTTTGCTAAATTTTCGGTGCTTTGAGTAAGCAAATAGTAATCACTACAGAAAATCCTATCAAGGTTCCATGGAACCTTAGACAATCTTAGACAACCTTCAACCCGGGTTCCGCGGAAACCCAGGTTGTTAAAGGAAGCCTTGTAACAATAAAATAGACATTAAAAATTAAATTATTGAGTATTTTTTTAGAATTTGCATGACGGCGATCATAGGGTTGGATGAACCAATGGTCTAGGAACGCTCTTTGTACAGATTTGAAAGATTCTGGAGAAGGTTGTCAAACCCCTCTGCATGACTATAACATCGCAAAAAGGTACTTACTACTGTCACGGAAGATGCATGTAGGGAGATCTGTGGGAGTCCATACTTCACATTTACTGCAAGTCATAAGTGCCCTACTTTGGTATCGCAAACCATTCTCCCATGAGAGGATTTCTCTTCTATTGCAGCTGAAATATACAGTGTCTCCACGCCTTATGGTATCGTTCTTCTGCAACCTTTTGCCTCCCGATGAGGCAAAAGCGATGGCACTTCTGTCAGGAGGATCGTACTTGCATGAACATTCACCATTATTCTCGTCATCTGAAAGTTTTCTAGTTGTTGAGGTTGTGCTTTCGGTGGGTGAGACTCCAGTTTCCGGACTTGTAGAAGTGGTTCCTCTGCTTTCTACGGCAAAAGCTTAAAAAAAAAATATCCTGGTTATATACATTTAGCATTGATCATTTTTCCGTTAAGAGGACAGACTACTTTACCTTTCAAGTTGAAAAGTGTTCAAAATGATAACTGATATTTGATTCACAATAGTAAGTAAGCTTCAAATCCAAAAGTCAGAAATTGAGAATAGTCTAAAATAATTTATCAGTTAAGGGAACATAGTACCTTTCGATCTAAAAAGTGTTCACCACGATAACTGATTTTTGATTCACAATAAAATTCATACTGTGGAAAGCCTCAAATCCACACGTCAGAAATTGGGAATGGACTAAAATAATTTATCAGTTAAGGGAACATAGTACCTTTCGATCTGAAAAGTGTTCAGTACGATAGCTGATTTCTGATTCACAATAAAATTCATACTGCAGAAAGCCTCAAATTTACAGGTCAGAAATTGGGAATGGCCTAAAATAATTTATCAGTTAAAGGAACATAGTACCTTTCGACAGCTGATTTTTGGTTCATAATAAAATGCGTACGATAGAAAGCTTCAAATTCTGACGTTAAAAATTGATAGATCTACACTTTTAAACGTTTACAAAGCTTTTCATTATTCGCTTTAAATGTGAAGTTCTCGCACCTCAAATCATTTGTAAAAAATTGAAGCGAAAAAACGGTAGGTTCATTTAAGGAGGATTTCAAGCTCGTGTTTGATAGGTTGGTTCTCTCGAAGTGTTCTAATATTTGCTACTCGAGGTGTAATGAGACCAGGGCCAACAGCTTAAAGTCAATTGAGAACACATGAACTTCAGTATAGAGGAGCAGAGCCCTACCCATTTTACCATAGTTCAGTAAATTTAGGAGACCAACCAAAAAATGAAAGAAAATAGTAGAATTTGGTTCATACTTTACCAAACAAAAAGTGTAATTAATCTAAAGCTTTTACAAAAAATGAACATTAGTATACGCAATTGTTGTGTGCATTTTCATGAGAAAAGGAACATTTAATCATGCTGAAAAAAGTCTACCTTTTTGCACTATAATTTCTTAGTGCGTGCAGAATTTTTAACCAAAACTACAAAAAATTTACAGTTTATGTGACAAACAATCGTTCCACTGTCGGCCTAATGCATTAGTGAGTGTAATTTCGAACACAAAATGACGATCTTCAATTTCTTCTTTAGGGAGCCGCGGTATCTCAGTCGGTAAAGGCAGCGAACTCGTAACTGAAAGGTTGCAGGTTTGGGGCTGAAGCCGGCCTAAGATCCGCCGTGTTCGTTAAAAGTGACTGGGGCAAGTAAAATATGTTAGTAGTCACAAAGTGCTCCAAGTTTGCAATCGATACCTGTGGGGATGGCAGGCCAAAGTCTGGGGGTCCTCTGCTCGGTCCCTGCTTCTAAATTACGAGGACTCAACTGGGGTAATGTTACTCGAGTCCGTAGCATACCTTTAGCTACACGAGTTTTCCGGGTGGTACTAAATGGGTAACAGCTTCGCAAACTTGTGTATGCATTAGGATAATGTCTGTATCACCTTTTGCGTTGGAAAAAAATTTTTTTTTTATTCCAGAGTTTACATGTATCTAGTGATGGCAACAAATAACTTTCCACAAGTTGGCAATGCGTGGGTGTCTTAGCATTACTTTTTCTCCCCTAAGAAAGAATTTACAAAGGGTCCGGAGTCCAATAAAGTCTATAATTCGAAATCACAGAGATCCAGACAATTTCGGATCTAAGCCTCTCTACTGTAACGTATAATACACACGCCTAATACTTTATAAGCTTGTTTTATCCCAGGTGGTGCTATTGAGATTTCAGGCTCTCTACTAAAACAAGTTCTGCTCTGTTTACAGTAGATGTTTTACTACTTAATTGAAATTGTATTTTTTACTAACCCTCTGACTGTTTTGTAAATCACATATAATACACACACCTAAAGCTATATAAACTTGTATTATCCCAGGTGGTGTTATCTGGATTTAAGCCCCTCTACTGTAGCAATTTTTGCTCTGTTTACAGTAAAATTATTATTATTTGATTAACCCTTTGACTGTCCTATATAAACATATAATACACAAGCCTAATGTTTTTCAATCTTGTTTTATCACAGGTGGTGCTATTCAGATTTCGGGATCTCTAGTGAATCAAGTTCTGCTCTGTTTAAAGTAAAATTTTTACTACTTCATTGTAATTGTATTTTTTAATAACTCTTTGGCTGTTTTGTACATCACATGTAATACACACACCTAATGCTTTATAAGCTTGTATTATCACAGGTGGTGCTCTCCGGATTTCAAGCTCTCTAATGTAACAAGTTATGCTTCAAATCATATAATTATACTCTTATATGAGGACTGCCAAAGGGTTAATAAGCATGTAACTTTATAAATAATATTTAGTTTTGTTTCAAGAAGTAATGCACATTTAACATAAAATATATATTCCAAGTTTGTAGAACAAAGAAATGTTATTAAATATTAATTCTTTATGTCAAATAAAATATAATTATCATTATTTTTCTGTGAACAAAAATTATGTTAATATTATGGGGCAACTATATGGCTATAGCCGACAATAATCTTAAAAAGAAAATCCTAATTGCAGTTCCATAGTTTGAATAAGATAAATAAGAATATGAATTTAAAATATTGGTGTCATTTAGTTTGCGAGTTGGTTTCGCTTTACATAACAACGTTTAACCAACTTCAAAACGGAATATTTTCTGATAGCTAATAACTTTAAAAAAAATTGTGATAATGAACTCTCATTGGAAATTTATCATAAAAATTATTTAAAAATCTTTATTTTTTAGTTTTGTTTGTTACTAAGAAAAGAGAGCCGCGGTAGCTCAGTCGGCAAAGGCAACGCTCTCGTAACTGGAGGGATACGGGTTCGGAGTCCGAGCCGGCTAAGCTGCGCCATGTTCGTTAAAAGTGGCTGGGGCACGTAAAATATGTTTGCGGTAAGAATGTCCTCCAAGTTCTCAATCGACACCTCTGGGGGTGGCAGGCCAAGTCTATGGATCTTCTGCTAGGTCCCTGCTTTAAAATTAAGAGAACAGACTTGAGCATAAGTCGTATTTTCACCCTTGTGGTGCTCGTTAAAAACGAAAGCCTAACCTCTTTGCCTTAATACGAGTAGCCTCCGGCTCAATCGTTCTTGGTTTGACCAAGTGGCATAAGACAACAACAACTAATAAAAGGAAAATATTTATATAAAACCTAAAATTTTCACTATTATATTATTTTTAATATTTAAATTAAAAAAAACCTGATGTTGAAAATTACATGAATTTTTTTGTGGGTAGACCATCTGAGGACCAAGCATGATTCGAGGACTAAATACTTGAGGTTTAACGTCAATATAATAATAACGTATACCTCACGGGTAACGCAAAACCGACTAGGATGGGAGGACAGCAACCACCATAGACGGTGACCACTGAAAGGATAGTTCGCTGGATTGCCACCGTCATCCGGGTAATAAATCTGAGCTAATCCTGGATGGGTGCAACGAACTTAGGCAACGAATCAGTGTCCCGACACAGTCAGGCGATTGTGGTATGTCACGAGAGTCGTCCGATCTTGTAGGACAACACACCATACGCGTTCAAATCATCTAATGACAAGAAGGGTGTGTAGCGAGTGTACTGAATGAAAGAAGGAGCGGTTACCTGATCTTCACGAATCAAGTTTTTTAACAATCATTTTTCCGAGTCCTACACATACTCTGGAAATCACAGCGAGTTCTCGAACATTTAGAGAACGGATCACTAGGGAATCGACCGTAAAGAACTCTTTCAGCAAATCACTGAAGCGTCCACAGGGGAAGACAATATGGTTGATGATTCCCTGTTTACTATGAAACGGACAGAGCCCATTTGTTCGAACATTTTAATTGATGTGAGATTTAGCGTAAGGTTACTATCTAACCAAGACATATGCTTCGCACTCCAGAGCCCTTGGTCTCGAAAACGGGGATAGGCACCATAGGCCATGTCTTCTAAAGTTGTGCTGTAGCTCAGGGGACTTTTAGTTTTATAGTAAGTAATAATATACGCTATATTCAGATTTTTCATTAAAGAAAGCCCATATAGATGATGTTTCGTTGAATAGTTTACACGCTGACATTTGTTGATGACCCAGCATGGAAATCTGCAGCGGAAGGATTGCACTTCTGATACGTTTAATGATTCTTCGTTGGTCCCGTTCTTGCACAATCTTTTTTCCTGCAGTAGCAATGTCAGAGATTTGATGTTCTGCCGGATTCCCGATATTCACGGTACACTCGTGAAGTGGTCGTAGGGTAAGACACAAATTTCGTTGCTACTTCGGAAATGTTATGTACCATCACTCGTGAGTCGACTGTAACACAACTTTCAAACTCATTTAAATCTTGATAACCTACAATTGTAGCAGCAGTAACCGATATAACAACTGTGCCGGACACTTTTTGTATTATATAAGCGTTGTCGACCGCAGCGCCGTATTCTGATTGGTCCTTTATATCTTTATTTGCATACGCATGCCTATACCAGTTTTTTTTTCTTTTTTGTAAAGCTTGTGTGCGTGAAATCTAGTATCCATGTTAAATACGTTTTTGTTGTAACTCCGATACTCTCTCTATGTATATCCTTTAAGAGCGAGCTATTTGGGTAGATCTAAAGCATCGTAACACCGTACTTATTCCATTGTTCACACTCGGAATATTCACAGAGAGAGAACATAAATAAGAGATAATACTCTTTACAGAGCTTTTAGAAATAGCCTGTAGTTGGAGTAGATCTGGGACATCGCAACACCATACTTATCCGTCATTCACCCAACTTATGGACTACACCTTGAATACTTAAGAAGAGAGGAAATAAATAAAAGACTATTATTTACAATTCCGTTAAAAAGAGCCCGCTCATCGGGTAGATCTAAAGCAGTGTAACACCGTACTTATTCCATTGTTCACACTTTGATTATCTATAGAGAGAGAAGATAAATAAGAAATAATACTCTTTACAGGGTCATTAGAAATAGGCTGCGGTTGGAGTAGATCTGGGACATCGCAACACCATACTTATCCGTCATTCTACCAACTTATGAACTACAAATTGAGTACTTAAGAAGAGAGAAAATAAATAAGAGACAATACCATTTACAATCCCATTAAAAAGAGCCAACTGTTTGGGTCAAAAGCATCGTACCACCATAATTATTTTGTCATTCACCTAATTCCTTAGTCACACCTTGAATATTTACATACAGAGAGAGAAGATAAATAAGAAACACTATCGATTACAGTTCCATAAGGAAGAGCCCGCATTTGGGATAGATCTGGGGCTTCGTAGCACTATGCTCATTTCGTCATACATGTGACTTATTGGTCACACATTGAATACTTACATACATATAAAGAAAATAAATGAGACGAGGCTAGAGTGTTATTACCTACCTGGTTTCCTGACAACTTCAATATGCAGGACAGTAGACAAAGTCTGGTGGCCAGAAGGACTTCGAGAGAAGCATTCGTATATTCCACTGTGTCTGATATCTGCATCAGTGATTTCCAGGTATGAAACGAAGATGGTCTCTCTCTCTTCGCTGTGTTCGACTGTAAAATACATTGATACTGAACTCTTAAAGAATTTTTTCTTCACTTTACTTATATCTTACAATAAAAGATATTTCATAACACATTATGAGTCCTTCTATAATCAAATAAATTACTAATAGTAAAATTAACCCTTTGCACTTGTGAAGACTCCCTTTTCTCCGAGCAAGCGCCAAAACAGCTGACTGTCGTACACCTGCTTACCTGGACAATAGCATGGCTTCGCAGAGTCGGGGATCTTGACAATCGGACTGAATAGACGAATACGCCCCTGATGGATCTCGTTAATGAACGCTCGGAAATTCCGTGAAGAGACAGCCAGCGAATGAGAATTCAGTTAAAAAGTATAACTGTAACAATCGGTTTGAATAGACGTTACGCCCCTGACGGATCACGTTAATGAATCCTTGGGAATTCCGAAATCGGGACAGCCAGCAAATGAGAACTTTAGCTAAAAAATCTAACTGTAACCTCAGCTGGAGTTCTCAAGTAACTGGGATCTTAACTGACCTAAAAAACAAGTTGCGGAACCGTAACTGACCCCCCAGGTATAAAAAGCCTACAATTTTGTGACTCAGGGCTTTTCGTCATTTTTTTCGGAGGTGTGTTGACCTCGTGGAGGCTTTCGCCTTTTTTTACCAGCGTCAGCTTGCTAGTTCGGGAGATTTGTAAAGTCCGCTCAATAGGGAGCAGTAGAGTCTCGGATACCGAACGGGGGATAAATTGGGTTTGATTACACCCTGAAAAGCCTCCCCATTTGTAAAAGATTATTTGTCTCTTGTTTTACTTTCGACTGTGATCGTCGTGAGGGAGTTTTACCGGCAACCATCCTTTGCAGTTCTACATGATTCAGGAAATAACATTCCTTGTAAATAGCCGTATTTAATCCAGAATTAAAGTAAATTTCCAAGTTTATCTTTGACTGTGACCCATTATTCCCGTTACCTCTCATTTGACGAGTGGATCAGGACAGCCAATTTTGGGTGCTTACACTTCCGGTAGAAAATTGTTTGGCTCACTGGAGCCATCTATTAACAAAGAACCTAATTAAGTAATCGTGAGCACGTGTCGAGGATTCTTAATACAACGTGTTAAACGTGGAAGGTGAAGCAAATGTGGATAAATAAGATTTATTTGTTTTTATTTGTATGATCTTTTACTTTTTAAAACCATTAACAATAACTGATAAAAATATGCAATCCCATTCCATTATTCAGACAATGTTTGGACTCAGTTTATTGTAATGGGCAGTAAATAGCCTGATTTAAGCATGGAAAATTACTCATTGAAATATACTTCAATATAGTATTTTAGAAGCTATATTTTTCTATCATATTCAAGAAGAATTCTCTTTTACTCTTTATTAAATGAAATAATTATTCAATATTGCTGTATACTTTTGAGAGGAATAGTAAAATTTAAACTTATGAATATTCTTTGATACAAAAATGTAAATTTCTAAAGTATTATATTATTATAAAATTTTTTTCAGAATTATGTTTTTATCTTTAAAAATCAGGCTGTTTACTGCCCGTTATAGACAGCTGGAGGTATAAGGTTTATAATAGCAAAAACTGATTTTAAAATAATAAAAAAGATAAAAAAAAAAATGACAGTTAAAAATAAAAATCAATTTTAAAAATTTTCAAAAATGTAAAAAAAATATTAGAAATAAAATAAAATATTAAATTATAAAAATAATAAATATTAAAATTAACCCCTTCTTGGTCGGCGTCGCATCTCATACGTTCGGCGTTTTTGTGCCCGTATTGTCGGCGTCGCATGCCATGTTTTGAAAAGAAAAATTGCATATTGAGATTGAATTCGCCGCTATTTACACTTCTTTTATAAATCCCGGGACTATTCATGATATTTTTGATATTCCATAACCAACAGTTTTATGACAAAATAAGCAAAAAAAATAATCTGTAATAAAATATTTCAGTTTTTGATAAATGTGATTTTTATGCTCTGATACCCAAGACTGATTGTAAATCTGTTTTAACGGTAAGGTTGGAAAACTATTTTCTAAAATATTTTTTACCTAATTTTAATAATTATTTTATGTAGACATTTATCTTAAACACCTTAAAGCAACAGAGTTAATAAATATGTTATTACAGTGTATTTTTTAAAGATAAAACGTGGGTGCATTGCGGTGAAAACTGCAGATCAGTGGACAGGATATCACATATTTCACCCCCAATAAGTCAAGCAAAAAACTGCTTGCTGGCAAAAATATTTTGCATTTTCGAAATTAGGATAGAACATAGATTAATTTTCAGCAATAAAAAAAAATGCTTTTTTTGGACCAGAAATTCGAAAAAAAATCCGACCAAGAAGGGGTTAATAAATTTATTACAATAAAATATTACATATACTGGCACTTCTTAAACTCATTTCTTAGCAGAAACTAATTTTATAAACGATAAAAACTAACAAAAATAAAAGTAAAAAATTAAATAAAATTCAAATAAAAAGGAGAAAATGGACTGAAAATATTTTTGCTGGAAGTGTAAGCACCCAAAATTAGCTGTCCCAATCCACTCGTCTCATTTGAGAATATTGAAGGAGTCACACACTCGAGGGCTCCAGAGCAGAGCCATTTAAAATTTGTCTTCAAACTCGAGGGCTCCGCTACGGAGACAATGCAAAATAATTAGTTTTTACGATTTGTTTTTGTTCTTGTGTTAAAACTGAAAATTATTTGCATTGTCTCACTCGAGTTTGAAGACAAATCACCTATATAATAATAGCCTAAGTGATCTGCCCGTCTGACCTCAAATTTATGAAGCGGTTGTACCTGGAATGGATAGAGGCATCCATACTGGATTCTTATTGAGTTAGGGTCAGCAACGTTCGAAATCCACCTTTTATCCACCTTTATGCGATTAAATTTTTCCATTTATCACATAATAAATAGATAAAAATAACATTTTTTTCTAGCATTATGACGTCATACCTTTAACCATATCATTTAATCATTTCTTATTTTAAATTATTTAAATATCGTCTGCATTATTTTCATGCGTTTTATCACTGAACTTAGATATGACGTAAATAATTTTCTTTTATATTTGGCTTAAATAATAGATTAGGTACATATGTGATAATATTAAATTTAATCATCGATTATTTTTTGTTGCAATGAAAATTATTAACAACAAATTCTATCTACCTCCAGGTTGTAGTAGAAATGATAGTTTCATTCCTTTACTTCCACTAATTACTCTGGCAAGAAAAATTGGGAAGAACTTAGCGATTATTCGACATAGCTAAGAAAACTTTGAATTACCTTTCTAAATGAATTCAACGTGATTCTAAACTGCTTTCACAGTATCGGGAGACTTTAGAGAAGTATGAAGATAAACAAATTATTGAACGTGTTCCAGGTAATTCTCAGCCAAAAAACAAGCCATATTTTTATCTGCCTTATAGGATACTTTACAATTCTGGAAAATTGAAAATTTTACTGAACCTGTCATATGACGGGCATGTCATATGACTGTCATGTCATATGTCATATGCTAGTTTTAAATGGCTACGCTCCGGAGCCCTCGAGTGCAAAAGGTTAAGAATTAGCTAGCCTGTAGGGTTTATCAAAAAGAACTACCCAATTTTGAACTGCGGTATATTTTTAATAGAAACATACTAATGGGATGAAACAAAGTGAAAAAAACTCACAACGCACTTAAGGCCTTATCACAACTCTACGTGTACACGTTGAAAAAGCTACAATTTAAGTTGACTATTCTTTTTTTCCGAAAAAGAATGC
This sequence comes from Pardosa pseudoannulata, assembly GCA_032207245.1. Lineage (NCBI taxonomy): Eukaryota > Metazoa > Arthropoda > Arachnida > Araneae > Lycosidae > Pardosa > Pardosa pseudoannulata. Next base: position 9,153 of record JAGEOH010000999.1, on the reverse strand, counting down.
GCGGATTTTTCGCGTGATAGCGAAATATTTTCACCGGATTCAGGTTGACATGTGATAAGGCCTTTGATAGGTTGAAAAGGTTTCACTAATTGACGTGAGACAAGACCTTAAAGTTTCATCAAAGGTATTATACATATTCTATACTAGCATATAACACGTCATATGACGGGATTAGTAAAATTTTTAATTTTCCAGAATTGTAAAGTACCCTATGAGGCAGGTAAAAAAATGGTTTGTTTTTTGGCTGAAAATTATCTAGTAAACGTTCCATAATTTGTTTATCTTCATACTCCTCTAAAGTAAAGTCTCCAGATACTGTGAATGCAGTTACTGTGAGTGAATTCATTTAGTCAAACCGTGTGATTATGTTTAAAAAACAAACACACAAACTAACAAACTTCTTAATTGTCAAAGATAGATATTTATTAGCCCGTTAAATAGATTCATAGACTTTTGTGAAAAGAATTTGCTGTTAATACCGGTGATAACATTTTCATTGCAACAAAAAATAATCGATGATTCAATTTAAAATTATCACATATGTACCTAATCTATTATTTAACCCAAATATAAAAGAAAATTATTTACGTAATATCTCAGTTCAGTGATAAAACGTATGAAAATAATGCAGAAGATATTCAAATAATTTAAAATAAGAAATGATTTAATGAAATGGTTAAAGGAATGACGTCATAATGCTAGAAAAAATGTTATTTTTACCTATTTAATAAGTGATAAACTTAATAGTCTAATCTTAACCAAGGAAAATAGATCTTGAAATAGGGGCATTAAAAGCTCAAAAAGGAGGGGGGGAGTTATTTTGAACGTTGTAAAGACTTGCTTCGATTTTTGCTAATCCTTACTCATCAGGAATCCAATATGGATGCCCCTGTAACGTCACGAGATCCTCGGGTAGTGTGTGGATGTCGAAGTGGTTATGACACGGCGTACAGATTAGAACAATAACAACGTTTATTCTTGATTAAAATGGAGTTATGTACAAATTTTTCCGAATGGAAATCACTGGTCTCAGGTGAACTGTTGCGGACCTAAAAGTCCCACGTTCAAGGTGAACCTAAATAACAATCTACTGATAGGTGCCGACAGATACCGTTGTACAGGGGTACAACTGGGTCTTCTTGAGTCACACACAAAACTGGAGAACAGCTCTCAAAAAAACAATCAACCGCCACAAGCTGAATCTCCGTTCGTTCCCTTCTGGGGACTCTTTCAGGCGAAAAACTAGAGCAGCCTGACGTCACCTTTCGCCTCTTCCCATCGATTTTTTCTTCCCGCTTCGCCTTCCAGGTAGCCTCTGATTGGTTCCCTTGGTGGCGCCTCACAGTCTGACATTTCGGTGTCTCGTCAGACCTTCGAATCACCTCGGACATCTCAAGGCGTGATCGAAGCGAAAACCCTTTGTAGTATAGTGTCAAAAACCCATACAGAAAGTCGCCTTGGCCTGGGCTTCAACAAAACTTCTTTGTGAAGCCAATGTGGTGTAGCGACGTCGCATCCCTATCCATTCCAGGTCCAACCGCTTCTTAAATTCGAGGACAGACGGACAGATAACTTAAGCTCTTATTATATAGGGTATGTCTACGTCCAGTAACAAGAATAAAGTGAAAGCCATAGCTAAGTTTGTTCTACACATTCTGCAAGTTCATGGCATTAGATGGATGCAACTTTTTCTAATATTCTGAGTCGGCAATGTATCATGAAAATATTTTGTAAATCTGTGCGCTAGTGAAGATCAATCCTTAATTGTAGACGAGAAACACGTGGCACTAGTTAATTGGCTTAATATTGCTAAACTAAAACACACAAAACGATCTTTGTTGAACGGAAGCTATCTAACCATCAGATTACGTTCATAGTCATCCTTTTATTCATCTTTCCTGTTTGAAGGCCCCCTTAGTAGCGACGTTAATTTCTTTCAAATTGTCATATCCCGTGATAAGATAGAAGAAGTTATCGACAGTGACCTTTTGGCAGTATCAAAAAGTCATATATATAGCCATATAAAAGTCATATATTCAAAATTTAGTAACTCTGCTACAACCGTGGATTTGTTTAAAAAAAATATAAAAACGGACAATTCTTTATATAAAGGGGGAGATTTTAAACACTTTACGTATACTTCAATTAAATCCCTTTCAAATTTATCAACTTATTTAAAGACAATGCAGAATTGCTTTCAGATCTTTCTCACTACACCAGATACTGTATTAAACTAATTATCCAGTAAATATTATTTCTGTCTGTGTTGGTCGAATATAATCTAGGCGAGATGAAAATGGTAAACAGAAAAGAAAGGACAAGACAGCAGTTTCCCATCGATCGTTTTCAAGTCTTTTTGGGGAAAGGCAACGAAATACTTTCAGATGCTTTAGAAATTGAAAATAGCTGCTTATAAGCTTTAACACTCAGATAGAAGACTACTTTCTCGGTAAGACGTTAGTGTACTCACCGATAATTTTTCCAGAAATTACCAACAATAATAATTATAATAAAATCAAATTATCACACATTAGGTAGTACAAGATGTGTATTTAGAACCCAAACATGGTCCACCCAATAAAAAAAAAGAAAAAAAAAAATATAGAAGAAAATAAAAAAGAAAGCAAAGCAAGAGCCTGTTAGGAAGCCCTAGGAGGCTTTTTCAGGAGAGTTCCCACAGTTTCTCTGGATTGTAGCAACTCTCAGTTTTACAGATGTTTGTAAATAAGCGGAGGGTCACGACCATGCGTCGCACCCTCTTATATTTCAATACATGAATTAATTACATAAAAAAATAACAAATAAAAAAGAAGAAAAATAGATGAAACAAAAAAAAATGCTTATTTATAACGGAAAAAAATATTATATAATTAAAAGATAAGTCTTAATAAAAAATAAAAAAACAACATAACGTAACAAGGCTTGTAATTTTTTATACTTGTTATGTAGACTTAGAGATAGAGTGATATGCCAAATATTACAATAAAAACGCTTTGAGTATTGCGATTAGAGGCATTCTGTTTCACCACATAGTATAAGCTCCGGTGGATTTGTCATTTTTAATTTTGTTTGGCAAAAATGTTATATTTTGATATCTATATTATTTACAAATTTTTTAAACATTTTATTTTTTTTTAACAGAGATAACTGTAGTTGGTAAAAAAAAATTAAATGTTATGATAAACTCTTTATTTTTAAAAACCCATTCAGGTTTATTTATTTGCAAGATGTCTAGATACCTGTTTGTAATTGCTGACACACATAATAAAACTGTAATCGTCTTGTACTTGTGGTAATACAACAATATGTAAAAAAAGAAAAGTTGTAAATATTACAATAAAAAAGTGTAACTTAAATTCTGTTTCACCACAGATACCTCCGGTTTTGTCTTTTTAAATTTTGGCAAAATTCTTGTTTGTTCTAAAAGAAATTTAGATAAACATATATGCAAATTTTTTAAAAACATATTTTAAATAACTGTAGTTGAAAAGAATAAGATTTTACCCTTCTACGAAACTAGTATTTGAGATAACTAGGTTTTAAATATTTTGCAGGAAAATTTAGGCTGTTTGTAATTCACAGTACCTCCAGAACTGCTAATGTCCTTGACTCAGTACAACATCACTAGAAAAACAAGAAAAAAGTTGCATTTATAGCACAATAAATGTTTTCTTCTGCATAAAAACGCATAGTCACTTAATTCTATTCTTAAAAGAACAGTCAGAAAAAACTTGCCAAGAAAGTTGGATATTTTCTCATACGAGGATCACTCTGAAATTTTTGAGATACAGCTAGATTTTTAAAGTTATACTTACAAAATTTTAGGTGTGTTTAAAGTAGTCCCTTCCAGCATTAATGTACTTTTGTAGACGATGCCTCAAGCCATTCATTTCTTTGAATAAATGAAAAAGTGCATTTATAGCCACAACAATCTCTTCTTCTGCATAAAAACGACGTCCACGTAAGTTCTTTTTTAGAACAAAGAATAACCAAAAGTCACACATAGCTAGATCAGATGAATGCGGCGGATGTTCTATCTCTTTAATTTGTTTTTGTTTAAGAAACTCAACTGTTAATCCGGCTGTATGTAAAGGTGCATTGTCATGGTGAAGCATTAGTCCCCTAACATTTTCTTCTTGTAGAATTTGTGGAAGACATTTAGTGGTATACCAGTTTTCTGTTACTGTCTTCTGTCCTTCCAACTTGATGGCTTTGACCAATCCCGTACGTCTGAAGAAAACGGCATACATCACTTTTTTCAGTGCGCGTTGTCTTTACACCATCGTCGGCGTGGAATCATCTTCAAAGACCCATACTTTGCTTTCTTGACGTGTTGGAACGTCAAAGCACGGTATGTACGTTTCATCATCCTGTACAATTTTAGAAATGATGCAGTGGCCACCATTTAGCAATTTAAGAGTTTCTTTATTGATTCTGACACGCTCCCCTTTCTTGTGCTGAGTTAGATTATGGAAAACCCAACGGCAAACTACTTTTTTCATATGTAGTTCTTCATTAATAATTTTGTGTATGGCTGTGAATCCAATGTTAAGTTTGCTGAACGATGGCCGAATGGTTAGAGCGCTGATCTTCGGTTCCAGACTTCGTGGGTTCGAATCCTACTGAGGCATGGATTTTTGTAGCCGTTCGGAATCGGCTTTAAGCAGTAGGTCCCGGTCTCATTAGCCCTCGTGTTGCAAAAAGTAGACCGCAGCACTCCAAACCAAACCAATGTTAAGTTTCTTCTGTATAATTTGACAGGTACAGCGATTATGATCCATTAACATTTTTCGTATGGCAGATACATTATACGGGATGACTGCCGAAGGCGGCCTTCCTGTGTGGTATTCTTCATCCTGAAGAAAATTGTGACCTCTGCTAAATTCTTTAAACCATCTGAATACAGTAGCATGAGATAGACATTCATCACCAAATGCCAATTGCAACCGTTGAAAGCATTCTTCTTGATTTAATCCTGCTTTAAAATCGTAGAAAATCATAGCACGAAAATGTTCTCGCGTCAACTCCATTTTCTCTTCTGTTTAAAATTTATTCTAAGCTAAACAAGTTGAAGTAAGTCAGTAAAAATGGTCTACTGTGTTAAAATATTTTGTATTTTATAACTATACTGTTATTTTTATTTTGTAAATTCTCATTTGCACGTATCTCAAAAATTTCACAGTAACCCTCATATTATTTTTTTTTTTATATCGGAATGCACAACAACATTTTCTGAACAGCCATAGTAATGAAACTAAATCTACACTTTGCATAGTAAAATACCTATAGAATATAAGTTCGTGAAATAGAAAATTTTTTAAACAGTCATTATGTTATAAAGGATATAAATATTTATATACATTCGGAAACACATACACATTTATGTTCTTAAAAGAACTGTTAGAGACATTTTGTACAAGAGATGGATATTTTCACTGTTTCCCCCCATTTTATATTTTCCTGAATTGTTCATTAAAATAGCTAATTTTGACTGTGATGTTCCTAATCAATTGTGATATACAATCCTTTACGCTGTTGGCGATTTTTTATTGGCTCTTTTTTTTAGAGTTACATTGTTGCCATTTTTCAATTTAATATTGTTTATTCTTTGTGTTAATCATTGCCCCGTTTCCAACTTTATCCTATTTCTATATATTTTGATTATTATGAATTTTATTTCTTTTAATATTTATATATTAAATTTAATAGGCTTGTTACATTTTATTTTTTTAATTACATTTATTGGTGTTTTCTTTAAATGTTTGTCTACTAGCATATATCCCGTCATATGACGGAATCACTAAAATTTTTAATTTTCCAGAATTGTAAAAAACCCTATGAGGCAGGTAATTTTTTTTTTTATGAGAATTACCTTTCAACAAAAATAATCGATTAAACGATTAAAATTATCACATATGTACTTAATCTATTATTTAAGTTAAATAAAAAGGAAAATTATTTATGTAATATCTAAGTTTAGTGATAAAACGTATGGAAATAATGCATAACACATTTAAATAATTTAATAAAAGAAATGATTAAAGGAGATGGTTAAAGGAATGAAGTCATAATACTAGAAAAAAATTGTTATTTTTACCTATTTATTATGTGGTAACTTGATAAATTTAATCGCTTGCTCTTAAAATGGGGTTTGATGTAATGACATTAAACGCTCGAAAAGGAGGACGGGGTGGATTTCGAACGTTTTAAAGAGGACAGTATTTTTCGCTGTGATACGAAGCTCATTCATACCAATTTACTTCTGAATCGGATCTATAGTTTAGGAAAAGATAAAATTCGCTCGCTTTGAATTTTGCAAACCCTAACTCGTCAAAAATCCAATATGGATGTCTGTATCCATTCCAGGTACAACCGCTTCATAAATTAGTTGACAGACAACTTAGGCTATTATTATATAGGGGATTTGCCGTATCTTTCACAGGAACCTAACTCGGTTTTTGCAGATGTGCCTATTAGCTAATATTTGGGAGATAAAACTCTCTCTCTCTCTCTTTTTTTTTTTGGCAAAAATGGCTGTATATCAAAGTTTCTCCTTAATTTTTATTCAGGATCTGACAGGAATCCTATGAATGAAAATGGCCCCGTTATTGGTAAAAGAAATTCCCATGAAATATTTTTAACTTATGTACTTATGAAGCATTGAAAAATTAATCATTTTTAAAGTTATTAACATGTTACCTTAAAATGTTAACCACTTTTTCATAAATATACTGCGAATGACATATTAAATATTCAAGCAGATTGATCAGTTTTGAAAGCTTACTCTCGACTTATATTCTATTCTCTAAATGAAATTGTCTTTGGGAGAACTTCTTGTAGAGTTCATTCACATGATGTATACACACGTATATATATTTCGAAGTCTGAAACCAGAAGGTGGGGGTCAATTTCGATTCTAAAAGGCTTTTATTCTTCAAAAATAATTGTATTCGACATCGTCGGCAACGACCTCCGCTCCATTTTGTTTTCAACTTCATTTCTTTTTGCGTTGCCAATCGCGGAAAACTGAAAACAGCCAATTCAGTCTCGAGCTCGCGACAACTGTTGGCCATGATGCATTCCATTTGTTCCATATTAACTCAGGAAACCATTCTATTTCTCATTTAAAGATTTAAAGGTTTGCATTTAAAGATTTTTTTAAAACAAATTTTACCTCGTAATAGAACGAAAAAAATTCAGGGTTTTGCGTGATCCTTTTTAAAAACTATGTTGGTAAAATGTTAATTATATGCGTCCAAAGAAGAATCATTAAATATTCTTCAGAAATAAATCAGAATTAAATATATTTTAACTGCTTAAAAAATTAGTCCTACATAATTTTAGAGAATTCTTCTAAATTCTTTTAATCATTAAGCATTACATGACCGTTCTATTTACTTTGTAACTACGTACTTGATTTATTGTATTTAAAATTAATTTTAAAGTTTTGTGTTCATACTTTATTAAAGACAGCTTCATACCAACTGCGATTTTTGTTCTCGTGCTTAGATTAATCTCATTGGCATCCGTATTGATTGGCAACAAATGCAAATCAATAATGGAAGTTAATTTCTTAATTGTGCCAATGGATGTAAGGTGAAATTTGAATAAAGAACTTCTTCTTCTGCTCAGCGTACGGGATATTTCAGATCACGAGACTTTATCGGTATTTATGTATATTTTACGCTTTTTTAAAAGCGTTGCCATACTGCACTTGAACTAAATCAGAAAATGTGCATAATAAAATGTAATTTTATTTCGTATTAATTTGCATTTGTTAACACTATTTTCTATAACACAGAACCAAATATTCCCCTAGCGGTGACTTTTGGAATTAATTTGTTTTTTCGCGAAATCTGTCGTTGCCCGTCTTGTTTAATTTTCCTACAAAATGTGGCACTATTATCGCAAGCAGATCGCGCTACAGAACACTGTGAGCACTGTCAGTTTAATTATGGCCACCCGGTATTTCTTATTAATTTACAGTATTCCCAAAGTTTATAACTTAAATAAAAATAATAAAAATTTAGATTAAAAAAATATAGTTATATTTCTTCTCTAATAGTATACGAAAAAGGCGAGAAGGGGTTAATTCCGATTTTTGGTTATTCGAGATAATATTTAATCCCGTTTTTATACACTTTATTTAACTTTTATCGATTTATGTAATGAGAATATATATTTACCTTGTTGAGCTGATCTGCAAGTAGGAAGATGTTGCTTCTGCCACTTCTCACATGTATTGCAAGTCATGTTAGCTCTTCCATAAAATCGCAAGCCATTCTCCCATGTCAAAACTGTGTTTACGTATCTGCACTCGAAGGATACTGTTTCACCTCGCATTATGGAATCTCCTTTTTCCAACAGCCTGTGTCCTAGTCGCGCTTTCACGAAACCATTCGAATAATCGTAAGTGCAGGAACATTCTTGATCATTCGTGATCGCTCTTCCTTGGACGTTTGAATTTCGTAAGTCGAACAAGTCCTCATTCCGATCGGTCGAGACATCTTCTGCTAATCTACCATCAAATGCATCCGAATCTAAAAATAGGAATAAAAAATATATCGTCTAGTTTGTTGCATAGAATAAAGCATTATCGTCAACCTCTACCTGCTGAAAGATTCAGTATATGATTCCATGGCCGTAGCCAGAAATTATATTCAGAGGTGGTCATTGTTTTTTGTGAAGGATACTTTAACAAAGTTACAGGTTTTCTTATGTATGTATACTCCTAATGAGTATCATAATACAATGTGATTTTCAAATATCAAAATAAATGACATAATGAACAAATTTATAGCCTTGAATGAGTAATGTAGTGATGTGATTTTCAAATATCAAAATAAATGATATAATGAACAAATTTATAGTCTTGAATGAGTAATGTAGTAATGTGATTTTCAAATATCAAAATAAATGATATAATGAACAAATTTATAGCCTTGAATGAGTAATGTAGTAATGTGATTTTCAAATGTAAAAAATAAATGATAAAATGAACAAATTTATAGCCTTGAATGAGTAATGTAGTAATGAAATTTTAAAATATAAAAATAAATGATAAAATGAACAAATTTATAGCCTTGAATGAGTAATGTAGTAATGTGATTTTCAAATATAAAAATAAATGATATAATGAACAAATTTATAGCC
>JAGEOH010000998.1:20000-25000 GCA_032207245.1 Pardosa pseudoannulata | reverse complement strand
TTACGCGGCCGCAGCTGCGACGCTCGTTAGAGAGGCCCTTCTCTCCCTCCCTCCCTCACCTCCTTGCTTCCCCTGCTCCCCCACTCCGCTCCCCGCAAAATAAATCTCCCCGCTCCACCCCCTCTCTGCCTACTCTCTCTCTCTCCGGGAGGACGACGACGAAATCACTTCAAAACTTTGCCGCCGGGAGAGAGAGATGCGAAGCGGGTTAGTTGTGTGTGTGTGCATGCGTGCGGGGGGGGGAGTGCGGGTGTGGGTGTGTGTGGAGTTTCGGATGTGGACGTTTTGGAATGAGAAGCACTTCGCCGCTTGAGAGTATTGTTTCGGGGGAAGGGGAGGGAGAAGGGAAAAGGAGAAGTCCGCGCGACGGAAAAATGGAGTTTTGAAGTGCGGTAGTTAGTAGTAGTGGTGGTGCTGTTGGTTAGTTTCGGAATTGGGTGGTAATTGAAGCAGAGCCCCCCGGACGATGGTGATGAGGATTCCGTTCTCCGAGCGGGGAATTTCAGGAGGGAAAGAAACCAAAAAAGTTCTTATTTTTTTGACAGTACGTTTGGGAAGTGCCGCGTTTTAGCGAAACTCGTTTACGGGATGGACTGGAATCCTCATTTTTAAGAGGTCACAGAAATCCAAAAATAAACAAAAATTAAATTTTTCGGCAATTTAAATATACATATGTAAGGCAAAGTAAACTAAAACTTGAAACGGATGTAAGTATTTTATATAAAACCCTGAAGACGGTCTCTTAAAGAATATAGTGTCACAAAATTTCCCGTAATACTAAAAGTTCAAAGATGCCGAAGTAAATTTATAACTGAAAGCCCTCATAAGAACCGAGAAGATTCTCAGGGTTTTCAAATCTAAAGTTAAGGGCAAAAAACCCCCGCTTCTCTTGCTTTCCTTTATTTAACCCTTAATCTAAACTGGTCACTGGGGCTACAGTTCACGCTCTCGGGGATGGGATCTAACGAATTAAAACATTATACTGCCCTAGCGACCAATTTAGAAAATTACCGAACAAAAAGGAGATGCACGGTATAGGAGATAGATTTTTATGCAGATGTTTCGCATAGATTTTGACCCGGATACTTAGGACTTCATGTTAGCTGATCTTTCAGTTTGTCCCGTCTCTAGAATGAAGTGGGAGCTCGTCCACCCAACAGTCAACTAATAAAGGTCTTTGATTAAAACGGTGTCTTCTTTTCGTCATGACTGCTACCACCCGCTCCGTCTTATTACACACACACATATATATGTGTGTTATAAAAATTCGTTATATCAGCTTTCCAATTACAGACTTCATATGCTGCCGTGAGAAAAAAGGCATCTGCTAAGAATAGCGAATGAGTCCTTTTGTTCACTTGAACTAAGTTCATCATTACCTTGTGACAGAACATTTTTTTCGTACAGAATACAATGCTGAAAGGTGATAGTTGGCCAAGGATCATCTTAATAAGTCTGTCTGAGAAATTCATTAGGGCTGTGAAGACCCCCCCCCTTGTTCAGAACACTAGCGACCGAAATCGGCCTAACTGGGTCCCACCTGACTACAATAGCGCGGAGACGCAGTGTCTGGGATGTTGACAGTTCGGCTGAAAAGGCGTCACGCTCTAATAGTTCTGTTTGCAACACGAGGGCTAATGAGAACGGGACCTACTGCTTAAAGCCGATTCCGAACGGCTACGAACATCCATGCCGCAATGGTATTCGAACCCATGAACTCCGGTACCGAAGGCCAGCACTCTAACCATTCGGCCATCATTCGGAGTAATGATTCCGGAGCATGGCCTTGAGAAAGGAGCAGCTAGCGAATGAGAATTCGACTAATTAACTAGCTGTAACCTTAGCTGGAGTTCTCAGGTAACTGGAATCGTAACTGACCAGAAAACGGTTGGCGATAGTAACTGACCCCCAGCTATAAAAAGCCTACAATTTTGCGACTCGGGGCTTTTCGGCATTCTTTTACGTAGGTGCGTTGACCTCGTGGAGGCTTCCACGACTTTTGACCGGAGCCAGCTTTTTAGCAATTACGTTCGGGAGACTCGTAAGGTCCGCTCATATAAGGAACGGCAGGGTCTCGGACACCGAACGGGGGATAGATTGGGTTCGCGTTGCACCCTGGAAAAGCCTCCCCATCGTGTGAGAATATTTAATTCTTTTTTACGACTGTGATCATCGTGGATATGTTATCCAAGCAACAATCCTTTACATTTCGAATTGTTTTGGGATATTAGAATCCCTTTGTATATAGCAATTATTTACTCCAGAAAATAAAAGTGATTTCCATTTCTGTTAAGTCTGTGATCCTTCTTCACGCTACTTCTTCACTCAAGAACATTGAAGGAGCCACAGGGAGTAGGAGGAGTATCTCCAGTTGAAATTTCAATGGCACACTAAAGAAAGAGTCTCACACGACAGACACCTCCTATATTGTAAGCGAAGCGCTAAGTTTTTCCTCCGTTGTACTCCAATGCTTGATAAGATGCTTGACATCGATTAATGATGTTCTATGAATTTGTCAGGAATGCCCTCGATTGTTTAAGATCTTGCATGACAATCATGCTTATAACTATCCGGCTAGCAGTTCTACATAACCGCAACGGTGCCCGACTACCTCATCAACCAGGTGTCCGAAAGCTTAGAAGTAAATTAGCGGGCATATTACGGTATAAAAACATTGGACTCTTTGGTCCAGAGGTCACTTTTGTCTGTTGGAGTTCTCTGCGAATTCGAAGAATAGCATTTTGTAGAGAGCGGCTGTGTAAGGGCTCTCCCCCCCCCCTGGTGAGCGGAGGCAGCGACGTTTGGAAGAAGCGAATTTTCCAGTGAGAGCAATCAACGAACAAGGATCGCCAAGTTCCTGTTACTCACCATCTTACACTATATCGAGCGAGACTGTTTTAGTTAGATTTAGTTTGAATAGCAATTACAGAAGTGAACAAGGAGAAAACTAAGAGTGATTAATTGAGTAGACTATACCTGCTGCGTCGTGACACCTAAAAAGAAGTTACGAGAAGGTTCCCAACTCTTAGTGCTTGTTTGCAACAATAATCCCATCTTGTTGTATCATTTTCATTGTATATATGTCATCGTCATTTTATGATCTGTGAATATTTAGTCCAGAAATTTTGTTTTTGCAATAATATAGGTTTTAGTCTGTACTTAGGCCTAGACTATTCCTTACCAGAACACTTAGCCGAAGACGCTATTAATATATATATATATATATATATATATATATATTTATATATATGTATATATGTATATATATATATATATATGTATATATATAAGTATATATATATATATATATATATATATATACATATATATGTCAGGATTTAAATTGTAGACTAATTTTAAAAGATTTTAATTAGGGACACTTTACTGAGAGTGACGGGGCGTGAGAAAGTTAGCCGCATAAATACGGCTCACACGCAGTGATCGGTAGCAGAGAGCAGTGTGCACATTCCGCAGACAGAGCTGTGGCTACCCGAGGCAGCTAAGCCTGCCTTTGTTAAAAGTTAGGCGCCAATGTGCGAAGCCATTGAAGATGATTGATGAATAGTGTTCTCTGAGATTTGAATAAAGCGATGAAAATGTACTCAGGACTCTAGTGTCATTTAGTGGGAATGTGTCATATATATATATATATATATATATATATATATATATATATATATATATATATATATATATATATATATATAAGCCATCTAAGATATATTGAGATATATAGGGTGATTCACTACCAGGCCGACAAATTTATGGGAATTTTAGAGAATACAAACACAATTCGGAATCTTATAGCATTGCAGAGTATAATATGCTTACTTCGAGTGGTAGAGGGCGTTAAAAGAAGGTTCGCGTGAGTAACGGACTGGAAGTTATCATTTATTTGCTGAATTATTATGGCATAGAATAGAAAGTAAACAAATAATCCCCCCTACAAAGTTTAGATCTGTGAGCCAGCATTGTTTTGTCGTACTTCCTCCCCCCTAGTCTAGACAGAAAGCCATTCTTTTTACAGCAAATAAGTTTGAGAAGGAAATTGTACTACGTGGTTTCCATTTGGTCACTTGATTTTTTGTTTTAGAATTGTAATGGCATTTATTCCTTAAGCTAGAAATGTGAAAATGATTCGAAAATATTTTTTTGTAATTTTTTCTTTTAGTTAAAGCGATATATTTTTTCTTTTCTTAGAAACTTCCTGAATACCGTAGACTGTCGCAAAAGGCTTTAGGAGTTTTTATAATATTTCTTGGTGTCGAAACCCAGGATGGGGCCTTTAGTTAAAATTGAACTTTTATGAACTTTCAATGCTTTGAACCTTATATGTTTCCCTTGGATTAATTTCAAGATTTACTTATATTAAGTCCCTCTCGAACTTATTTATGAACACAGGTTCTTCAGGTTATGAACACAGGTTTTAGGACCACTTAAAGTAGTTTAAAAAAATGGGTCTACCTCCAATGAGAACAGTAAGGTTTGCCAACATCTAAACTTTACATTTAGACATCATTAGACAGATTGTAGGCGTCCAGTTCAATGGCTTGCCAGATCGCCAGTTTATCATGCCTGGATTAAGTTCAAATGAAGACTAACTGTAGTGTACGAGATCTCCCTTGATGATCTCGCTAGTGGTATTTCTGCAGCTGCCTGGAAGATGCGAGACAAAACACTAGTATCGCAGAAAGTTAGGAATTCAAAGTGGATATGTATGAAACTTGTGGGACTGCTTCTGGACGGAAACTCGAACACTTTCTGCAGTAAGTAGCATTTTTGTAAGGTTGAACTTAAAGGTACTTAAAGTAAGGATTCTGTTACACTAATATGTTCGTCTTCCTGTACTTTTTCTATCCTTTCTAAATGTAGCTAGATTAAAAAGCGTTTTGGATCCTGCATCTTTATGTGATTTCCAATCGTTTTTCTGCCTACTACACGTTCTGCAAATTTGTGAATCACTCTGTATTGGTAGTTTGGTTTAATTTTGAGTACTACGC
>JAGEOH010000998.1:0-10000 GCA_032207245.1 Pardosa pseudoannulata | reverse complement strand
CGTAATATTACGGTACATAATGATACAAAACACTATTTCAGTCGCATGATGCCACATGCTCTACGTTCGTTAAAAAGAAAATCTTGTTACGCGAAAACAATAAAATTCTACAAACTACTTTTCTTCTTTCCCTAAAACGGGATCGAAGATTGGCCGAATGTGTAGGGCAATGGGCTTCGGAAGGAGTTCTTGATTTCAAATGCCTCTGCTGGCATGGACGTTTGACGCCATTCGATATCGACTTTAAGGTTTAGGTCTTGGTTTAATAAGCCCTACCATAGAAAAGTAGACTGTAAGTTATTTTTAAGAGTTTTAAAGATATGCTGATAAAAAGGAGATGGGTTATACTTTTAACTAATAATATTTCCCCTGTGACCGTACTTTTTGCTGTTTATATGTATATTCCTACACTTTTAACTCTTGTTTTACTCTCTTTTGTCCTTTTCATGTGCTCCACATATCAGTGTGTAATGGTTTGGTTGGTTTAGTTTGAAGCGCTGCTGTTCATTGTTTTGCTACTTGAGAACTAATGAGTCCATCCTTTACTGCTTAAAGCAGATTTCTAATGGTTACGAACATCCATGCCATCAGCAAGTCTCAATACCACCAGTTCCAGTACCGATGAGCAGCTCTCTACCCATTCGGCCATCGTTCCGCATTTTGTAATGGACTTTGACTAATGTAACCTCTCTAGACAGAAATGAAGGAATGCTGTGTAGAGTGTCCCGATCATCCTGGTTATGGTTTGATCGGATAGTGATCGAAATTTTTAATAGCCCTCTATGGTTTTTTGAGCAATTACAAGCAACTTGACGAATGGTGACTGATGGTGCTGTAGGGACAGACGAGTAATCGTAATCAACCAGAGAACGCCCTCTATGAAGAAGGTAAATAGTATTGGGGAGAACGTCGGAGGTAATGGTAGACTCTACGTGTAAGCTAAGTTGTTCGGAATTTATATAGATTATTGGTTTGGTTTGGAGTGCTACGGTCTACTTTTTGCAACTCGAGGGCTAATGAGACCTGGACCTACTGCTTAAAGCCGATTCCGAACGGCTACGAACATCCATGCCACAGTGAAATTCGAACCCACGAACTCCGGATCCGAAGGCCAGCACCCTAACCAATCGGCCATCGTTCGGCATATAGATAATTGAATTGGTAGAATTGTTTATAGTAAAGATTGTGCTACTTGTATATTTAGTTGTCCGATAGTAGTTCGTGCTCTCTCTTGAAATAAATCTCGGTGTTGGAAAAAATAAACCGATTTTTTGGGATGTGACTTTTTAAAACAACTCAGCGATCTTCACAGGCGTAATTGTTTGAGCTCAAAACCAACCAACCTTAAAAAAGGCACTCTAATTGTTAATGCGATAATGGGTGTGGTTTGGCTCGGTATGTCTACTTTTTTGCAACGTGAGGGCTAATGAGACTGGGACCTACTGCTTAAAGCCGATCTCGAAAGGATACGAACATCCATGTCTCAGAGGGTTTCGAACCCACGAACTCTGGTACCGAAGATCAGCTCCTTGAACATTCGGCCACCCTTCGACATGTTAAAATCGAAGTGCAAGAAGTCATAACGCTCCCATCAGACTTTTAGTTTTCATTTGGTGGGACAGAACTCAATTCATCTCACTTTAAAAAGTTGGAGCATAGATGTATAAAAAAAGCTTGTTTTGACACATTATAAACTATCTCTCCTGTATGGTTTAAACTTTCATGGTTACAAAGAACCATTGTCGTGTTGTTTAGAAGGTGAGCAACATTTAAGAACCTTCTAATTATAGATTACGCATCGACGGACGGCAGCAGCTGAAAATTTAAGCGAACAAAACAAAACAGAAAAAAATTGCAGCTTTCTTAACGAAGTCGTACGACTACCGACCTTCCAAAGCGAATTAGGTCACCAAAGTCATTTTGTCACTGAAATATAGGTCTGTTGTACTTGAATGGAGGGGGAAAAAAGAACTTGACAAAGACGGCACATTTAAAACTACATATTTGTTTTTATTTCAGCCAAAATCTAAACGTATTTAAAACTGTGTTTTTCAGCAGTCGACAAGAACTGTCATTACGAATAACCTTTAACACGACTTTTAAAGCAAGAAAGAAAATCTGGTTTCGTCAAGTTTTTTTTTTTTTTTTTAATTTTATTTTTGCTTACATCCTATTTTTTTGAATTTTTACAGAGAGCCCGAAAGGATTTGATTTGTGGTTCTTTCCTCAATTTAATCATCCCCTATATAATAATAGCCTAAATTATTTGTCCGTATGTCCTCGAACTTCTGGAACGGTTGGACCTGGAATGGATGAGGCATCCATATTGGATTCTTGAGTTAGAGTTAGCAAAATTTAAAGCAAGTAAGTTTATCTTCTCCCAAACTATCGATCCGATTCTAAAATAAATTAGTATAAATATGCTTCATATCACAGCAAAAAAATACCTCCTTTTCGAGCGTTTAATGCCATTATTTCAAGCCCTACTTTCCCCGGTTAAGAGCAGGCTATTAAATTTATCAATTTATCACATTAAAAAATAACAGTTTTTCTGACATTATGACGTCATTTCTTTAATCATCTCAAATCTAAATGTCTAATTAATTTAATATTTTCTGCTTTTTCTTTTAAATTCTTATTCCTAAAGTTCTTTTATTATTTTAAAATAAATTTTTACTATTTTTTCAACTTTTTATGAGTTTTCTTATTTTTATTTTATTAAATTCACGTATTTTGTATGGATGTCCCTTACCAAATAAGCATTTCATGTTTTCTATCTTAAACTTTTCTGTCGTAATATAATAATAACCTAAGTTATTTATCCGTCTGTCCTCGAATTTGTGAAGCGGTTGGATCTAGAATGGATAGAGGCATCCATATTGTATTTTTGATGACTTGGGGTTAGCAAAATTCAAAGCGAGTAAAGTTTATCTTTTCCTAAACTGTAGATCAGATTGTAAAATAAATTGGTTTGAATAAGCTTCGTACCATAGAAAAAAATATTGTCATCTTTTAAAAGTTCGAAATCCACCCCGTCTCCCTTTTCGACCGTTTAATGCCATTATATCAACTCCCATTTTAAGAGCAGGTGATTAAATTTATCAATTTACCGCATAATAAATAGGTAAACATAATATTTTTCTCTAGCATTATGACGTCATTCCTTTAAACATCTCATTTAATTATTTATTTTAGGTTATTTAAATATCGTCTGCATTATTTTCATACGTTTTATCACTGAACTTAGATATTACGGAAATAATTTTCTTTTATATTTGGCTTAAATGATAGATTAGGTACATATGTGCTAATTTTAAATTTAATAATCGATTAATTTTTGTTGCAATGAAAATTTTATTACGGGTATTATCAACAAATTCTATCTACCTTTAGGGTGTAGTGGAAATGATAGTTTCATTCCTTTACTTCTATTAATTACTGTGGCAAAAATATTGGGAAGAACTTAACGATAATTTCGACGTAACTAAAAAACCTTTGAGTTATCTTTCTAAATGAATTCAAAGTGATTCTAAGCTGCATTCACAGTATCGGGAGACTTTAGAGGAGTATGCAAATAAACAAATTATTGAGCGTGCACCAAATAATTAGCCAAAAAAACAAACCATTTTTTTACCTGCCTCATAGGGTACTTTACAGTTCTGGAGAATTAAAAAAAATTCTGATTCCGTCATATGACGGGCTATATTCTTGTACCTTATAAGTGTCAATTACAAAAAAATAACAGTTCAAATGAGTACAGCCGCAGATAAATATTTGAAACGATTTAAGTTGTTGGAATGTATTTTATAAGAAAAACTGGTTAAACGGAAATCGCGTTATAAGAGAGCAGTCACAAATTTTCTCTCCGAGTTATACGAAAATCGCATTATAAAAACACCGCGATTTACCAGACTCAACTGTATCGTAATATTTTGTTAAATTCAGTTAGAAGTCGGTGCGTCATTACCCGTTCTTTTCCCGCGAAGTCATTTTCGATCCATCTTCTTCCCTTAAGAATGTGTCGATATCCGAAACTTTCTTCTTCCCGGAACGGAAAACAGGCGTCACTGCAACTGCTTGCGATTGTCACCATGGTTACAATCGCGGCCTAACAATGTGGCTTTCCAATATATCTACCAGTCGACTCCGAAACGCGCCCTAATATCTCCGCTTCACATCATTCCGGGAACAGGCCACTCAGATACCTGGTTTAAACTCTCCCCAAAGGAACTGTTTAACTACCTGCCAGGTTCATTTTCTGCCCCAAAATAAGCACTTTTTACATAAACAATTTTATGTTCAAATCGATCTAATCCCATTATAACGAATATGACGGGATTAAAGGTTCTCTTTGCTATATCCGTATCATTAAGAAATATGTTGGATCTCGGTAAATGTAAATTCGTTAATTGCTGTGTATATAATAGTGATGCAGTTGAAAAAATGATAAAAATATGTTAAAGATCTTTAACACTAAGCATACCAACACTTAATACCAGTGGCGTGCGGTCCATATGTGCAGGGTGTGCAATGCACACCCTGGCAAAATTATGAGAGACAATAATTTTCTGCACCATGTCTACTTATCTTTATATGGTATATAATAAATATTATTTATAATATATTCAAATATTATGTTGATTTGCTTGCTTGTATTCCCGCAGTGCGTGCGGTACTAGGTGCTGCACCACGTAGCGCGCAAACGAACATAGGAAGTTCTGATGTGTACGCACTGCGCACTAAATTAAAAATCACGCTTTATATGTATGGGCTACTGGAGAAGAACAGCATACTATGGCACTGAGGCAAGTGCAGCTATTTTTCCTGCACTTGGCATTCAGAATCATCCGAAGGTACGGTTTATTAAGCGTTGTATTAGAGCGGGGACTTTTGTTTTGTTTTTTAACTGATTAACTGGCCATACGATTTTGCAGACGGTTAATGTTTAAATTTATATATTGTAAGATTTTGTTTTCATGGAAATATAAAAGAAGTATTTCATCAATATAAAGTGAAATGTTTTAGTGTGGTAAATTAATTTCGGTGATGTATTATATTTATTGAAATAATTAGCTGAAAAACAATGTTGTTTTGTTTTAAAGAAACGAATTTTAACAGAACAGTCCAAATTTTACCATTCATTGTTATATTATGTAACACCATATCCCTGGTTTTGTTTTTAAAAATTGTCAAGATGTTTTTCGCAGAATATATGATTTCCAAATGTTAAAACCAATTAATAAATATAATTTAATCCACTGACCGAACAAGAAACAATTCGCTCTATTGTGCCAGCGTGCAGTGAAATTATCTGCACGTGGAATAGACGTTCGGTTTGTCGCACCAATGAGCATCCGGATGAGGCACCGCAGCGGCGGGCGCCATGTGGTGCTACGTTTGCTGAACATATGTTTTTTTAGAAGCCCAAAGCGTTGCTTTTTCTACGCCGATATGATACCATACAACAAAAGACATGATTTTTGCTTCAATGCTAGTAAAATTCTCATAAGTTTAGCTGTTTTTATAGTTATAACTCGACTACTCGTGGGTAAATATTTTAATTACTGTAATCTTTAAATTTATATTCATAATAAATAACCCGTTTCAGAATGGAGAACTCAGATGTCTCAATAATTAAAGATTTATTGGAAAATCCCTGTTCTCTGCACAATCTGCATGTAAACTTACCGCACGCCACTGCTTAATACATACCTATTTCTACCATAGCCGGTCAAATGACCGGACTTTATTTTTTCTGATTATAAATGTATGAAATATGAAAATTGGAAGGAAATAGACAAATAAACTTTATTATAATTAAACAAAATTGTACATTGTCAATTTTTATGTATTGCAAACATAAAGAATAAGAATTTTTAATTCATTTCCCATCGCATTTTTTACCTAAAGTTTGTGGGTCATTTGACCCGTTATATGGTATGTTTAGTGTTAATGAATTAAATGAACTAAAATCCATTAAATTTTAGTTCATTTTGTTATAATAAACACCTATCGATTTAACTTTAATAATCAATTAAAATTTATACAAATTAATATTTATGTTATATTACTATTTAACGGAAAATTTTGATTTTTTTGCCTATTATATTGTTGCAAGAATTAAACTGATTAAAGATGAATCCAGATGGAAAAAAATTTCCTTTGATTCTTAGTCTATGTTTTGATACAGAAATAGCCAAGTAGTGCATAGTTTTGTGTTAACCCTCAACAAACACCAGGATATCACTTCAATACTAATAGAATATGGCCAAAACCATGGTACTCTACCAGACATTTGAACGGTACGTATAAGGGAAGATGGGTTTATGGTTTCACGAGTTTCTCACCAAAAATTGACATTTTACATCAGGACGAAATGAGGTATTATATGATACATGTGACTTCATAACCTTTCTACGGTTTTCTTTTATACACTTTCGTTTTCTCAGACACAACTGCAAACATATCCCGGCATTTTGGGAAAGAGAGTTTTTTTCTCAGACATACTACAACGTAATCCCATATAATTCTCTGCATATGATTCACACCGAGATCAGTGAGAACGAATCTTGGTTAAAGTACACTAGATTCCTTTTTTCTACCACATAAGTCATCGAAAACGACACTGACCACGGTCCTAGCTGAATGCGTTCGAACCACAATTACAACTTTTGAACACTTTGACATCTATTTTCAATAGTTGAAACACCTTCTAAATAGTTACTTTTGAGAACCCAGTAAATTTTTCCTATTTTCCCAATCGTGGCTTCTTCTAAACGGACTTCCAAAAATAATTCCTTCTTAAAATGGTGAAAAAACTGTCCTTTCCTCATTCTATTACTGAAATACAACAGCATACCTCGCATTTATTACTATTCTGATAGTGTTTGTTATCGTTTAGATTCGTTATTAAGTAGTAAACTCCAGTAGTTTTTCCTAGTGTTACAGAACATTAATCAAGTGTTCTTTTAAGCAAACCTAACCTAATATTCGGTGTACCTTGTTGGAACCTTGCAGGTACCCGAAACATCTTTAGTAATTTATTAGTTCTAATTACCTGTCCTTGAGGAAATCATCTGGTGCCAGAAAGGTACGATGTCAGGAGAAAAATTTTCCCTTTCTGACAATGATGTAACTGAAGAACATTATGAAGCTAAATTTGAATTCATCTAAACTTCCAGTCTTTGAACTAAGTTTTCAACAGAAACCGTACTGTTACATCTGTACTAATAAACAACCCGGTATGTTGCCAATTTGTGATAAATCCTCTCTCATTGCTATCAGAAAAATAATTTTCGAACCTATTATTTTACGACCATTAGAGCGAATTTCGTTTGGCAGTTGAGAGCAGATCTTTGATTAATTACATCAATCTATTCTGCTACGCATTATCTAATAAGAATATTTATTGTGTTTTCAAAAACTCAACTGGAATTGAGTGAATGAACGTCCTCTAACGTAAGGTATCTAAACTCACCCATCTGTCCTTAACTAAACAAACACGGCTCGAAAAGTAAAAAAGGTGTTTCCCAAAATCTCACACAATAAACAATATTGCTGAAAAGTATAGCATACATATACTTTCTATGTCATTGAACATTTAAGAACTGTAATAACAGTAGCAACTTACACTGCTATGCTCTTTCAATGATTACTTAGCAGAGTTTTTTCATTTCGCAAAAACCCACACTAACAGAGAATAAGACAGAGAAAGCTGACCTCTTTCCCTCAACTCACCCACAACATACGAGTTACTCTTTTTGAGAGAAACACTTAAGGACCACAGGGGAGAAAAAGGGAGAACAGACTCTAGGTCAACAGACCAGTCTTAAAAGTCCTGTGTGTCCCATGTTAGCTTCCACAACCACTTCTTAAAACTCGCCGACTGATACGACCCAAGAATATATAAAAAAGGAATCTCGCATCGAAGGCTCAGTTCAATTTTCATAGAACTCGACCACATAAATAGAAAACTGTAAATATCTTCTTCTCTTTATAGAAAATAGTTCCCTTTTTGAAGAAGATAAAATAAAAACCCACATGTTCTCGACATGATAATGATCGACGCATATGACCAAACCCTTTGTGGTCAACAGCCACTATACCCTGTGTAGGACGATGGTCAAAAATAGACCACAATCTTTGGAGAGTGCATACATTCTAATGCTGGTACTAACAAACTTACACGGATATTTAACAGCTTGGAATTGACTTTAAGCAGTAAATCCTGGCACATTTTAAAAAAATATTGGCCGCGATGCTCAAAATTAGATATCAACCCGTATTCAATTCATTGAACTCTACAATCTTCTACGCTCTCTATGTCAAGTTCCAGATTTTGGAGTAGTGACATCAAGGAATTGATCCTGTCTGCCCGAAATTTTTCTGAATATTTTTTTTTCATTTTTTAAGCTAGGTCGTGTAAAAAGTAGATATTAATGAAATTCCCGAGACGAAATTTACTGATCATACAACTTTATTTTGCATACGATATATTAAACGAAAACGAAATGGAATATTCAAAACTAATCTGTGCTCGTCACTAGTATCGTATTCCCTTCCGCCGACAACATCGACGGGAAGGTATCCCCAGGAAATCCCCGTAGAGAAAGGTGCGTTCTTCATTAGCCGTGTTCCGTGTCGTCCCGCGGTAGGCCCGTTGTAATCTCGGCGGATCGTGCCCGCTTGTTCGGAGAAACGAACAAGACATCTAATATCTTCTCACGCGATTACGAAATCGAGAGAATAAATCTCCTCAAAAAGCAAAGAAAGAAAAGCGGCTCGTGTGGCCGACGGAACACGTGCTGCTACGCTCGACATACCTGCCGGGCCCACCTGCGTCTTCGACAACGGCCGTCGCTTGTCTTTCAAATCATGCTGCGTTACCCCTGGCGCCATCTCTTAGCCAACTGGAAAATTACTCGTCCATGGGTTCTGCCTAAATTCCGGATTTTCTTTTAATAAATCGCATGGGTTTGAAAACGGTGTAAAACCAAAAAGCGTTATAAGGAATTATTTATCTGCTAATAATCCTCAACATATTAAAAAAATACCATTACAAAATTCTTTATAGAACACGATTTATAGAATTAAAGACTATATTATATGTGTCATATATGGGTCATACTTAACATTACTGGCTGTTTTCTCAAAACTATAATTTTCTCCATCGATCCATAAGATTAAACAAACGTGATGAATAAACATTTGGGAAACTTTCATATGAATATGTATCTTTTATCGATGGAATGAATAAGTAATGAAAATATTTTTAATATTTTTTAAGATTAATTTAAGAGTTAAATCATTTAATATGCCTTATGTATCTAATGTCTATTCTATACTATATATAAACAGCAAAAGTTAAAGAGCAGATTTGAGAAATCTTACATCGTTTGCAAAAAACTGCAAGAAAATTCCTAAGACGATTACAAACTAAATGTAACTCCAGTTCATTCCGGTAACTCCCGAAAAAATAGATTCCTTTGAGGCTAAAACCGATCACTCGATCACCGAAATCCTTCTGGGACTTTTCGAAATGAAGTAGGGGGAGAATCTGTGTTTTCCTTCCTTTTAGGATCAACAATAGCGGAATGGGTTTGCCGCTTCAGTTCGGTAACAGAGTTCGTTGGTTTGAATTCAACTACTGGCATGTTTGGTAACCATGAGGTTGGAAACCGCTCAGAATCTGTCTCATGACCTCTCTAGCGGGACAACAGATCAGACAACCGGGCTCCCAGACTGACAGCCAGAAAGATGACATCGCAACCACCTAGAAATGCCCGACATTGGATCTAGCCGACACGAATTCCAGAGATTCCTTCGTTTGCGGCCGTTGATTGTCTAACCCAGACCAATTCAGTTGGATGAAGGTGAGGTCATCGCTCGATGATCCAATTATGAAATTGTGGGTGAGGCCCCCTCTCTTAGAGACCTCTGCCCTAAAAAGCAATGAGAAACGATTTTTTTTTAAAGACGTTAGTTAGCTAGCAACCAGTTA
>JAGEOH010000997.1:0-25000 GCA_032207245.1 Pardosa pseudoannulata | reverse complement strand
TTTTGTTCTCAACTAAATGCTTTACATTCATTTGCTTTTCTTTTACTGGTTTCACAATATCTTTATTGTACATTGAAGCAAGTTCTTCGTGGTTAATTCTAGAACAAAGATTACATTTGCATAAAATAAATCAACATTTTTCTTTTGTATGATTTGTCCCTGTATAGCATAAACAAAATAAAGGTTATCTTTTGCTTTTTTTCTACATATACAGCATTAATTCCATCACCCATACTGTCATTCACCCTTTTAAATGCTTTTCCCATAGCCAGTGCTATTTGTGCAGTTTTTTTTTTTTTTTCAAAATTTATATCATCTTTGAATAACCTATCCTATATTGTTTTGTCTGGAAACGTAATATTCAGTATTTTAATATTATGCTTGCAATTAATTGTAAGTGGTCTAAGCTCAGTGGAATAGCTAATAATACTTTTCGCTCTGTTTTCAATTTAACAATTTATGATGGGAGGTAATAATTAATGATTTTATGGTCAAATATTGTTTCAAAACAGTTTTTAATTTCTCTAAGGTTTGATCAAAAGGAATATCTGGAGAGAGGTTACAGGGGAATAATTATAATTGCTGTGAAGTGACCAACACATGACTTCTTACAGGTTAATAATATATCCAGTATCTTCCAAACTGACTATAACTTAAAACCTTATTAGATGCATTATAATTACCTTTTAAATGTTGTTAGTCTGAATTTGCAGCTTAGCAAGTAAAGTGAAAAGATTATTTGTACTTTATTATGTATATTTTCTTTCACATTTGTGACTTATTTTTCAGGCACTACGCTCTGACAAGCGAGTTTTAGAAAACAATCTTGCTGAAATGGAATTTATTATATCCAAGTAAGATACAACCCTTGTAATTATCTTTTTATATTGTTTAATTGATAAAAAAAAATTCAAAATATTATTGTTCTAGAATTAAAATATTTTAAACCTTTGGCATACATAAATTTAAAAAGTTAAGACTTCAGTCTTATTTTATTTCAGAAAATTACCTCTATTACCTATTTATATAATTAAAAGGGGATCAGTCATATATATCACAAAACCTGTAATTATAGTTACATTTCAGCAAGGAAATAACTGCAAAATCAGAGTCCCTATACAGTAAGATACAGTAGTTATTTTTATATGACGAAAGGTTAATATTGGTAATTAGATTTTTATTAATGTAAGAAAATAATACTTTTTAGGAAATAAGTTTATAAAATTCATTAAATTTCCCCTAATTTCTTGGCATTCCTTCTGTATCTCCCTCTTTTTACCTGTATTTCATAACATTTCACACTTATTTTGATCATTCACTCCTTTTATTCCTCTTTTCTCTAACATTTACAGAGATATGTCAATGGTAGAATAGATCACTTTGAGGGGAACCAGATTTTCATCCCTTGTTTTATAACATCATCCTCTCCATGTTTCTTCTGGTCTCTGTACTTCATGACAGACTGACTGCAGACCCAAATGTTTATGGTTACACATAAAAAATTATCTTTTCCCCATGTAATTTTTTCCATAAAATATTGGTACATAGTAGAAAAATATGTCCCTGTTAATATCCCAGTTTAGTTACATTAGAAGTCTAACTCAAAAGATTTATGGCCACATTAGAAAGTGCTTGTATTTTAACTCTGAATTAATATAACTCTTTTTATTTAATACAGTAAAGCTGGAAGTGAAGCCTTGAGCTCTTTAGGCTGTGAAAACATTTTGGTAAGTTTAATGTGTATTTTGTAACTATCTATTTTCCCTTATATGCTGTCTAGCTTTCACTACTACTAACCTAATTTCTATCTTTATGCTCTATTTGTTTATGAATTTGCCTAATCACATCTTAGATCTGCTTTTTCACAAGAAAAATGATGATTTGAACTTCATTAATAACCAATTTTAAATTTTGAAGATATTTGTGAAAACTAAGTCATAATTTTTTAGCTACTCTAAAAAAATAACAGTTAAGCTATATGATTTATGTTTAGAATTAATTATACAAAAAATTATGTGAACAAAATAGTGATTTTCCTTTAATATATGAAGGAGCTTGTTTTGTAATTATATGTTAATATTTCTGTGTGTTATGAACATATTAAACAGTGAAGAATCTCAAGCTAATTTTATTTAAAAATTGAAGTGTCAAACTTCTTTTACCTCTACTACATTTTCTTTGTATAAAGTACTTTTTCAAATAAATTGAATTATTATAAATTTCATTTTAAATATCCTGTCTAGAAAAAGTTTTCCTTTTGACTTTTTCATGTTCAAACTATTAAGTGTCCAGGCATGGCCAAATATGTGCCGACTTTTATTTGTTTAAAACTCATTGTTAGGAAGGTATATGTTTGGAAATAGCTTAAATTGTAGTATTCTTGTTTAATTTGTTCTTGTTTGGCCATGTTTGATCATAGTGGTCATAATAAATCACCCTATTTAAATTTTTAAATAAAACATTTTTTTTTCTCTTTTGATACTGTTCAATAATAATTTTTCAGACTTTTATTTCCATATATTTATAGATAAGTTAAACATGCACTAACTTTTTTCAAAAGCTTGGATATGTTTTGCTTTATATAACATTTAACACTGAAAAATATTCAGTCTATTCAATAGGAAATTTTTAGCAATAAAAATTGCAAATAATCCTTTAAGCAATCCTCTTCATTAAAAGATATGACATATTGATATTTGATTGATAGACATATTAAACTCTATTAGACTTAGAAATAAATGTGTTCAATTCTGCTTTGGACACTCATCAATAAATCATGCCTGTGTTCCCCAGCCATAGATGCAGACAAAATTTATTTATGAGAAATTTTGAAATGGATGTAGTATGTACAAGACTAAAGAAAAATTGAATCAACATAAGATTCATAGGTTGAAATAAAGTATAACACATTGAAGTTTATGATTTGAATTTGTGAGTATCTTAACCAACTAAATGGAAGACTGGTTTGTTGGGATAGAGAAAAGTTTCAAGCCTAGTATCCATCTTTTAGTGCCTCTCTATGATTTGGTTAACCTGCCTAGCAAAAGCTCTGTGCTTTTCTATATGTGCATCACACAAAATTGTTGGTTTACTAAGCTTTAAGGATGACAGTGAATGAAATCTTTAGAAATCCTGTTTGATCTACAAATTTCTAGCATTACATGAATTTATCAACAATTTCACTAAATTGTCCGTATATCAGAAATTTGATTCTCCCAGAATGTATTATATTCTTTTCTTATGTTTGTTAATGTTCAATGTATTTAATTATACATCTGCCTTTATTGCATAAAAAATATAACAATTTTATTTTTAGTATTTTTCTGTGAAATGGTATTTGTAAGTGTGCAGTGTACTTGTATACCGTAATGAATTTTTTGAAATACTTATTTTAAGTTTATTGTTCCATTAGTAGTTTCAGGATAAAAATAAATGATTTTAATAGTGTGAAGAGGATTCAGTTGTGCTTGATGATGAAGGTTTCTCAAGTTCTAGTGACAACCATCTGAATTCCTTTTCAACAGAAGAAGGGTAAATATACTGTTATCAGTATTTCCTTACTTATTAATAAATTTCTTTGACTACTACAAATGCATACTCTCCAGTGAAACAAATTAAAAAATAGCATGGTAATTTTGAATAAAAAAGGGTCCTGATAAAAATTATAACATTTACACCATTCTCTTTCAAACATAATGAATATTAATGGAACATAATAAGCATAAACAGGTTATATAATTCCATATAGATGTAATTATCTCAATTTCAAAATTATACATTAATCATTTTTATATAAATATCTCACCATTGATAAATGCAAATACTAAAAACCAGAAAAACTTAAAGAACAGTTGAAGTTAAAAGATTGTTTTAGCAGTTAGTCTAATTTTAAAAAAAAATGTTCTTGTTGAAGTATGGTTTTATATTCAATAAATGCTTTTGACTGGAACATTTTATCTTGGATTTTTTTTAATTTTGAATCTTATAACTTTTTAGCTAGTTACTGTTTGTGTGCTGATTATGACTATTTTATTTCTAAACTTTTTTACTGAAGAGAAAGATGAAACACTATGTCACTAGTACTTCTCAAGAAAAGAATATGATTTAGTTGCTCAATAAAAATTATAGAAAAATTGACCATGGATACAAGACCTGCAGATGGTAGACTGGAAAAGATATTTTATTTCTATTAGAGAGGACAAAGCTAGGTAAAAAGATATTTAAATATATCCTAGCAGTAAGGAAAAAGAAATTTAAGCATAATTCAATGTTTCATTTAATATTGCTGAATGATGTCCTTTTAGGTAGGGTGTTGTTCTTTGGTACTGGAGTTTGTAGGCGGGTATCCATCTGCTGGCATGGTTATTCTGTTTCAAATCAGCTTTCAGTATTATAAGTCCCAGTCTCATTAGCCTTTGTGTAGTAGAAAAGTAGACCATAGCAAACTGAAACCAAACTATTTAGTATTATATCCTTAAAAGAATCCTGTTTATCTGGATATTATATAAACAAGCTCATAGTAAGAAAGAAATCCCATTTTCTAAATAGACTCATCTTTTTCAAAAAGTTCAGATCAGACAATGGATATCTGATACTTAGGCTATTATATATAATATATGCTCTTTCCTGTAATTCTTTTTTTTTTCTTAATGAACATATTCTTCAAGTTTATTTGTTTTATGTTGAATTTATAATCTTTCTTCCCGTATATACCTGTTTCTTCGCTAATTGCTCTAAAACCTAACATTAAGGTTTCCTTCTTACAGCTAAACTAGTTATCTTTGTTAAAAAATAAATCAATCTGTTACTTAACAAGTTATGAATAGGAATCTCAAACTAATGAACTTCCAGGATGTATTCTTAAATAAAGATAAATCCTGTAATATGTGCTCACAGCTATAAAAATAGTGAGCAAATTATTAAGGAATTGTTTTTATAGATTAATATTAGTATTTTATTTCTCATTTACTTTTACGCTATAAAAGATGCATGTTTTTTAATTACATAACCTGTTATTTCTAATAATCTAGTTAACTTGTTTAGAAAGTGAAAATTTATGTTTTTGTCTAAAGGTGAGTATATCTTGTTTACAAGGAATCATTTTTACTATAAATATTAAAATTACCAAGCCTGTGAAGCAGAAAATTAACAAATCAGAAATAAATTATAGAATTATTTTTATCTTTTTGTATTGTCACCCCACTGGACAACACTGCAGCTGCTTTCTTCTCTCTTTGCACTTTTAAATGATGAATCATATCTTAAGATTTTGCATACTTTTAATCTCTAGGTAATGTTTCTAATTGTGCTGTATATAAATAAAGTATATTCTAATTTGTAAATTTTTTTGATGATTTTTGTGTCTAGTTTTAAATTTTTTAACTCACTGATATATAGTCTGAAGATGATTTCATTTTCAAACTTCAAGCCATAAGTACATGATTAAACATAGAGTAAATATATACTGCTTAAAAAAGGGTATATAAAAAAAATGGGAAATTTTTGTGGTATTGAATATTTACTTTCTAATTTATTTTCTATGTTGTATATGGAGAGGAAGTATTGACATCACTTATAGAATTTTTTTTTTTTTTTTTTTTTTGCTAGCAACTAGAAATAAAGAACGTTAAGGGATCTCAAAATTATCAACTTTGAGAAATTTTTATTTTTTTGTGGAAAAAATGTGTTATAACCTTAGAATTTCTACTCATTTAAAAAAAAATCTGCGTAATGTTCAGAGTTAAGATTAAAAATATAAGTTATTTATGGGATTTCTGTTTTTAATGTAAGGAAAACAGCATTTAAAGGGGCATGTTGCAACTTTTGTGATGCTGCACAGTTCAATGTACTTTATTTATGGTCATGCTAACGTAGAAATATGTTTGTATTATAATAGTTCAAATACTGTTTGAAGTAGCAATGTTTTTGTTAATGATTAATTTAAAATGATTTTCCTCAATTTTTTTTTTTTTTTTATGTTGGGCACAAGATTTCTCAATTATTTGTCCAAAAGTCTCAGTATATCAGTATATTATAATGTTTTATTATAGTTAAACTAATATTATGGCTATTTAACCTTTAAATACTCTGTGTTGCCTATTGGCAACATACCCAATTTAGTCTTCTAAAATACTATTAGATACTATACCCATATTGAAGCTCTAATACATACTGAAGATATTATTAAACAATTTTCAATATGTAGATGGCACCTCTTCTGCTTTCAAGAATATATATAGATTTATTTGTTCATTTGTTTGCTACACATACATTTTATTTATTTATTTATTTATTTATTGGGGATGCTCAGACATTTAAGGGTTAACTAAGATTTCATTATTTAAAGGGATAAATACATGTCAAAATCTTTCCTAAAAAAAGTGCAAATGTTGTATAAAAAATAAAAAGGGATTAAATAGTAATATTTTTATTCAAGCAATTTCAGTAGTGTTCATTACAAAATTTAAGGTTTACTTGTAGGTGAAAAATACATTTTGTAAATGTATGCATGAGAGAAACCATTTTTAAAAATCAGGAAAATCAAACTATAAATTTGTACATATTTTTTAATTTTATTATTTTGTTTATGAGGGCTTTTGTTTATCCAATTAAAGGATGATATTACAGGTTTCCTAAAAATTAGATATTTTAGTTTGAAAATTAAAAAGTTATGCTAGGCCAAAAGAGGATAACAAAACACTTATCCTTATGTTTGAGATTCCCAAGATTCTTTTACTCTGCCAGACTTCACTATAAATATATTGAAGTGAAAATTAAAATTAATACATATTTATATAAATTAACAATAGGACAATTAAAAATTTATTAATGTACACTCATGTCCAAAATTATCTCCATATGCATAAATTCAAGGATTTCTTAGAAAATGATCAGCAATTTTATAATTTTTTTCTTAAATGATGCATAATATTAATGAAAATGATACATAATAGTAATTAAATGATGTATAATAACTATAATACAAAGAAAAAATTTAAGAGCACTACCTATATTTAATTATAACATGAAACAAAATGTTGATAAAAAGTGACCAAAAAGAGTTCTAAAGAAAAGGAATATCTCAAAAACATGAAGCTTTACAAATTTAATATGGAATGTGATCTCCCCTGATATGTCACTCAAATTAAAATATGTTTCCATGAAAGCAATAATGTTAACCACAGGTTTGGGGAATTAAGCTCCTTTCTTTCAGCAAATGCAGTCTTCATAGCATTTACATCTCTAGAAAGAGGATGTCTACATGAAATTACCCTTTCAGGGTAATGCCATAAGTTTTCTATCCAGTTAAGATCAAAAGACTATGCTGGATACAGTATTTGTTAAAGTCTTAAGTTTCAAAGAATTTGTCAATGAGGTTCCCTTGATGTGAAAGAGCATTATTGATTATGAATAAAAATGCAGATCTACATGCAATTCTAAAAAGTTATAGATAAGACTCTAAGACCTTATCCCAATATCTCTGGGTGATCACAGATAGACTGTTAGAAATATGGAAGGGCAAACTTCCATGGATTATTATTTCTCTGCTTACCATCCTACCTCCACTATCAAAATGTTCACATTCCATAATGTATAAGGGATAATTTCTTGTTCCTGTCTTCAGTTGTTAAACTTTGACTCATCTCTAAAAAGAGCATGTGGTTATTGGTTTCACTCTCATGTTCATTTTGCCAGTTGAAGGGATCTTTCTTTTATATTCTGAAGACAGTGAAACACATACCTTTAGCTTTCTTGGATAAAGAAAATTTTCATCAAACCTTCTATATACCATTGGATGGGATACAGCAGTTCCAGTTGCAGCTGGAAAAACCGGAAAACTTATATGTGAGATTGAGTCAGTGACTGCAATATATAAATGTACATACAATTATGTTCAAAAGTTAAGTAAAATTCATAAAATGCAATTAAAAAAAGTAAATATTATTAAAATGACTTTCAAGAATCTTTTTTTTAAAGGTTGCAAAATATTTCATTTGATGCAGCCATATATAAAACATTTGTGTGCAATGAAACAAGTATAAAATAGGCTGAGTTATAAATAGGGATATCAAACTTAATATATACAAGGGCTATGTTAAGGAGTGTTCCTGAATGATAAAAAAGGTCAAGTTTTGTCACAAAGTATGTGTGTGAAAAAAATTATTAGAATGCTAGAATTTTGGACAATCTCATACCAAAGTGTCTTGAATTCTGTTTGCTATTCAGTGCTTAATCTCAAGACTGGCAGAGGTATAAAAAAAATAAGATGTTACTTGACAACCAGTAACAGCTAAGCCTGGATCTGTCTTTTTTTACACTGTAGCCGAAAAATGACTCTTCTCCTCTCCCAAAGCATTAAATTTTTTTAATGAATATTAAGCTATTCATATGGTACAGTAAAGAATATTAGTTTAATAAAATTTCTGTGCTAATAATTTATTTTCCAGATTCAAGTGATCTAAATATATTTTTGTATCTTATGTTCATTCATTTATTTATTTTGCACTTCAGATGGTTTTGCTGTTCCTAGATTTTGCAGTAGTAGTGTAGAGCAAACTTTATAATATTGGTCTCTATGCTTAACAACTAATTGTTTACATTCTCCTCATAATTAAACAGAAATGCACCCCTTTAAACTGTATTTTAAAAATAGCTTCTCTGGAATTTTGAACAATGAACCAATATGATTGATGTTCATTGATGTGTCCTAATTTAGCCTAATCATTGATTGTTGTTGGATAGTGATTTATAAAGAATATTGAACTCATTTTCCCCAATGAAACATCAGTAAAGACAATTTTCCTCCAAGAAGAGTTATGATGTAGTCAGGTGACATACTTAGATGGCCACACAAACTTCTACATCTTTGAACTGTTGCTGCTAAAACAAAAAGATAAGAAACAAGAATCATGAACCTTATATTTACCTATTCTAGGTGCTATCTCTCTTGAATTCATATTGTAGATGATAACATGTCTTGTTCCTGAATGGCACTAATAGTCAACTTCATTTAATATGAAGACATGTATCACATACAGTAGCCTGTTAACTCTTTTGACCCTAATCCTATGGCTTTTGTGGGATATACTGTGGAGACAACTTTCATCTCTTTTGTACTTACTGGCACCATTCCATAACTAAAAAGAACTCTCTGCAGTGTTTTGAACACTCTGAGACAAGAAGTCATCCACAATCTCTTAGCAAATATGGATAAATCTCTGGAAAGCACTGTGGCTTCTAGAGACAATCATACACCTTAGTATATACATTTTCACTAAAGTTTAAACATTTCATTTGTACATTTTCTTCCAAACTTCTGGATTTTAAAAATTAATTATTAGCCTTCTTTTGTTCATTTTTTTTTTCTGCTGTTATAGTTGTATCACTCATGTATATCTCGTTTCCAGCCTTTCTGATTTAGATATAATGTATTGATGTAAACAAGAACTATGCTTAACTTACTACGTCAGTTTATTATATATATATATATATATATATATATATATGTATGTATAAAGTAAATTTAGGAGAGAGGGAACCTTCTTTATAAATATTGCTGTATTTTCAATATGAATGGCAATGTTGATAAAGAAATAGTACAATGGTATTTTGGAGACACTAACAATACCTATCAGTGTAAGTACAAAAAAATATTAAAAATTTTATTAATAGTTAATAAATATGCAAGTGGATGGCTTCTAAATATGCTATCACTATGGGTGAGATGGACCTTTATGAAGTTGAAAGAATAATGAAGGAATCCACTATCTCCAAACACTGACTCATTAGTCAGTAACTAATTCATGTCATTTACAATGAATGCATTCTAATTTTAGTAAGGAGCTAAAAGTTAGCAGTATCCTATGCAAGGGAAACAGGTGCCTCAAACATTACCTCTTGAAGAGTTAAGCCTGTGAAAGGCTGCCTGTTGGAGGCCAATATTTTAAATCTAATATAAATTATAATTATTAACAATTCTATTGCATAATAATAATAATTGTTAATTGTTATTGATTTTCAACAAAATTTGTAATTATTAAAAATATTTTACTGAGGTATTTTGTGATTAGATAATTTTCTCAGTATTGAATACATACAAATTACACACAAGAAAAAATTAATATAAATATAAAATTTTAAGGTTTTATATTACAAACATAAGTTATAAATGACTGATTGCAGGAGAAAATGTTTATAGTTAATAAACCAGTTATGTTTTATAGTTAATATACCAGTAAATTGTTCTAGTGAGCTATACTGGTGCAAGAGATAATGTAGGCATCATGGTTTCCAAGTCCATCTCTAACATTTCAAAGAGATGAAGCAGGATGGTATGGGAAAGATGGACCACTTTTAATATGATTAAAAATTAAATTTTCTCCTGCAATCAGTCATTTATAATTGGTGTTAATATGACATGTTGAATCAGAATATTATCAAATTACATGCATATAAAAGTACGATTTCAATAATACAAAATATTTGATGCTCTTGATTGTGTAAGATGCTTAACTAAAATTCTTGAACAAAGGTAACAAAACACATTCCCATAACATTCATATCCACCCTTACACAATGGCATCACCACCAATACCATCTAGTGGCTGGTTTAAAAAAAAAAAAAATTACGCTCGCCGAGGCTCGTCTCGATCATGTGATGCCTGACAGTCCAATAAATAAGATAAAATATGTAACTGGTCCATCTTGAATTACACTATAAAGAAATATACTTTATAACGAACCTTCTTCTTCATGTTCATATTTACATTTTTTTTTACTTTTAAATTTTGTCCTCATTCATAACTACTTTTCATGGTTATACGAGGAATTGTCGTTGAAAATTCATAAATTGTATTCCTACCTTTGTCACAGGTCGGCAATGTCTAAATGGTTTAGGCTCTGCCTTTCGGTACTGGAAACCACCCTTGCTTTCATAAATGTTCGTAGCTGTTCAAAATTAGTTGTCTTGGTTAAGTTAGCTTTCATGCTGCAAAAACTGGACCGTAAAAATCGAAACAAATCCCACTGTTACTATTCAAAATCTCCTTCAAAGCTTAGATTTCTGTATAATGAGCCTTTAAACTTATCATTGACCACGATTTCCAAAATAAACAAATGACTGGACAATTGGATAGAATGCTTCTTTCGGTACATAGCCCATGGATTTGAATTCCACTGATGGTATGGATGTTAGTAACCAGTAAGAAATGCTTTTAGGCTGTAAGTCTCGGTCTAATTAATACTTGTGTTGCAAAACATTGACCATAGCGTTCGTAACAAGCTAGACCCAGTCAACGAAAATATTAGAGCTAAAATTCTTTGAACGCAATGACTGGGCTAATCCTGTTGTATGCGGGACAAAGAAAACAGGGAATGTACGAGTTTACGCTGATTTTTGGTTCAACAGTTTTAAGGTACCAGATGATCCAATGAAGCTTGCTACAGAATTGCTACACGAAATAGGAAAAGCACAATGAATACACTGTTGGACTTAACTAAAGAGTAAAGGAAAATACACTTAGGTCCAAAAGATAAGAATAATTAATATTTTTGTGTATATTCTAGAAAATCAATTAATAATGTGTGTGGTCACCTCTGGTAGCCATGCATGTAGCACAACAACTTTCCATATTTGCTATGATATTTTGGATGAACTGAGGCCTCAAAAAGATCCAAGTGATATGGAGAGCTCGTTTCAGTTCTGGAACAGAGTTTGGTGGGTACGAAAGAGCACAAGGGCAAGACGCGTTATCTACAGTGGATATGAATCCAGGCAGTACCTCGAAACAATGAGACACCCATTCGGTCCTATATGACCTTGAGGCTCTCCAGGGTTGTTCCGGCAGTGGTGGGCAGATCGCAAGTAATTTGCCACCCCACCCGACTAACCCCCTTCAAAGCGCCTGGCGATCACGTGTTACGTCATTGGCTGGCGAACGCAGCGTAGTAGCGGTCGTTAGAGGAATTTGGATTACTACTGGAGGCTATAGCGGGCCTCTTGATGCCGGAGATAGCGATGGTGGCGCACACCACGCGTACCAAAAGACGGCTAAACTTGTAGCCTGATGAATTTTGCTCTTCGCACTTCAAAACGAAATTCGTATGGTCAAAAAGGAGGAGTAGGAAATTTAGAGAGGTGACAGTAGCAGTCCTGGACCTGGGAACGATCGCTCGGGAATCATTGCAATGGAACTTTGGCCCACCAGAACAACAGACTCCGGTTCACAGATTTGGAGGTCTGTGCGACTATCCAGCATAATGCCTGCTCACACCATGACTCCTTTGAAAGACAATTGGTTCAGACTAAAATGGGACTCGTTACTGAACATCACCTTATCAAAGTGGGCTAAACTGCAGTGCTAATGTTCCAAATTCCAGTTTAAACTAGCACGTTTAATGTGAGTTATTGGGAGCCTGCAAACTGCCAATCGTCTGGCATACAGACCAAAATGATTGAGTCTCCTGTTAGTTTGTCTCGAAACTAATGTTCCTGTGCGGGATGTAAAGCGCTGAACCCAGTTCCCTGACACAACTGTTCTGATGACATCATGGAATTATTGCCAAATATCGTTTTTTTTTCTACTGTTGTTATTCTGGGTCGACCTAGTACTGGTGGTCGGGTAACATCTCCTGTTCTTAAAAACCTCTGCCAGTCTTCTGCAGGTAGAACGGTTCTTCGGAGTTTATGGGTTTGAATCCTACTGTTAGCAGGGAGGTTTGAAGCCGTTCGAAATCGGCTTTAAGAAGTTTGCCCGGTCTCATTATGTAGCAGAAAAGTAGATCGAAGTGCTCCAAACCAAACGCTATTTCTTTAGGTAAATCGGAATACAGGAGCACCGTATTTAAAGAAGTATGCATTTGTTCATAGCTAGTTTTTTTAAATTTTTTTATTTCCTTCTTTTAAAAGGTATTCAGCCATAAGATCATATGAATGTTCTAGTTATTCTTTTGCCAATATTATAGCAATCCAGCTATTTCCAATAATTTTGCCCATGTTTGTGAAGCTCCTGGGCTTAGAAAACATTTTAACTTATTTCCAAATCGCCTTGCAGTTTTTTAACTCAATGAAAAAATTAAAATAGCTTTTGACACTTTATCGTGTACTTTCTATACGTGGGGACCTAGGAAGTTTTTCTTTTTCTTCCTACTCACAGAAGGGTATTAGGGGAACTCAAATTTTAAACTTGTTAAACGATGGCCTAATGATAGGTAGCTGGTCTTCGGTACCGGATTTCGCGGGTTTGAATCCCGCTGCTGGTATGGGTATTCGTAGCCGTTCGGAATTGGCTTTAAGTAATAGGTCTCATTAGCCCTCATGTAACAGAACAGTGGCCGTAGCGCTCCAAACCAAACCCGTTTAAACTTTGTCCTGTTGGCCGGTCTTCTTGACCAAATTCTGGTCATGCTATACCATGCCATGTTTTAAAAAGTACCTTTATTTGAATTTTCTCCCATTTCCCTTATTTAAAGTCCCGTCTGATTCCGTGATAGTATTTGAAAAATATTGCTTTAAAGTAAGTTTTCTATTGATGATAGCGCATATAAAATCATTAGAAAATGCATTTCCACTCCACCTCCTTAAAACATCAATTTTTGGGGGATTTAAGTTCTATTTCAGAAATAAAGTTCTCTGCAACATCAAATTGTTGATACTTTAAAAATTTCTTTGCTTTTAAGTAACAAACTTCAACTATAGTGTGTTTAGATTTTGAAGGGGAGGTAATGTAGAATTATGAATGGAACGAGATATATTATCAAAGTGTTTAAAAATTTAGCTAAACACCAAAAACATTGATCACGCTACTGAACTAACTTCTAAAATCTCGATATGGTGAGAAAGTTTTGAATATATTTCAGTATGTGATGTAGTTCTTGATATATGTATTTTATATGATCAGACGCCCCCCCCCCCTTCGTCTACTTCGAAGACCCGCCGGGTGGAGCAGTTCAGTACTTGCGATCTGTCCTCCACCACCGGGACAAGGCTGGAGGGCCTTAAGGCCAAATGAGCCTTTTCGGTGCATGAATATATTTTATATGTATGCAACACTTAAGCTACTAGTCTGAGATATTGGATATACACTGTCTACCAATAAGTATTTGGACAACTGTGATAGAAAAGAAAAACTAACTTTATTCAAAATCAATAGTTGATAGAGCCTCCACGAGAGGCAATTACAGCGTGAACCCTCCGGTGCATACTTTCCACAAGCCTTTGTATTACAGCTAGTAATATTGTCTTCCATTCGGCTTGGAGTAGACATACAAGTTCCTTCACCGATTTTGGACGGGTATTGCACCCCTTAATTCGGCGATCCAACTCGTCCCAGAGGTCCTCGATAGGGTTCAGATCTGGGCTCTGGGCAGGTCAGTCCATTCGATGAACTCCGTTTGCACCATACCAAGCCTCGGTAAACCTCGAAACATGACAACTGGCATTGTCCTCCTGAAAGTAACAACCTGTAAAACTGCCACAATACCATCCAAAATAGTGCAGTAGGCATCGGCGTTGAGCTTACCATGAACGGGGACCAATGGTTCCAGTCCATACCTGGAGAAACACCTTCAGACCATAATTCCACCTCCGCTGAACTTGACTGTTGGCACAATGCATTCTGGCAGGAGACGTTCTTCAGGCAGACGCCAGACCCAGACCCTGCCATCCGAATGGTAAAGGGTGAACCTTGATTCGTCGCTCCAAAGAACCCGTTTCCACTGATCTACGGTCCAATTTCGATGTACTTTGCATCACATTAACCGAGCAGCGCGGTTGGATTTTGTAATCAAAGGATTATGGGCAGGAGCATGACCATGAAAACCAAGCAGATGAGCTTCCTTACGGATGGTATTCATTGAAACAATATTCTCGGATGCCTATTCAAACTCCTCGCGAATGAGGGCCATCGGTTGGGTGCGGTTGTTCTGAATTTCTCTGGTCAACACTCGTCGGTCTCTATCTCCCAGTTTCGTTGGTGTGCCGACTCGGGGCACATTCTGACAATCACCGCTCACCTTCCACTTCTTAATCACATAGGCCACTGTTGATTTTGAGTACTTCATATCGCTAGATATGTCCCTTAAGGATCGGCCACATTTGTGATACCCGATAATTATACCTTTCTCGAAATCAGGGATCTCCGAACTGCGCGGCATCTTGCATGCGACTAATGCCGATGCTGTTTCCTACACGATGTATGTCAGCTGAGGCCGTGACGTACCTCAGGACCGCAGATATCGTCGTTTGCATAGGTGTCCAAATACTTATTGATATATAGTGTATTTTAATCTTTTAGATGTATTTTAATTTTTTATTGATACATTTAGATGAAAATAGTAGATGTGTAATTTTGGGAGAAATTATAGCATTTTACATATGTACATAAAATTTTGCTCTGAACTATAAAATGTATTATTCTTAGAATGCGACAGTTAATATTATTCCGTATTTTAATTAATTTTTATATTAATTGAATGTCTGTGAAATAAAACTAGTATAATGTGTAACGCGTAATTTTAAAAATCCGAATCAATTAAAATGTAATTTCGTGAGTAGCTCTCAAAATGAAAACTAGCACACTTTATTATATTAAATCTAATATACATAGTAACGCAAAGGGGGGGGGGAGTTTTGTTGTAAAAAAATATTTAAAAAAAAATCTTTGTAAATCCTTAAAGAAAATACTCATTAATTTACTTGAGATATCTCTAGTTCCCTCGTTACCTGCACTTAATATATTAACTTCCTCTTACCCCTTCCTTCGATTAGAAAAACAAAGTATCTGTCTAAGTATGATTTGTACCCATAATTGTCTCATATTCATAAGTCTAAAGACGGAGGGAAGAAAGGCAAATATTTGAAGTTCGGATAATGGATCATGCTATTGTATTCATTTATTAGTATCCAACTATTTACCTTTATAGGTTGAAAGAGACTCTATGGAGTTGATATTATTTCCAAAGAAAAGAATATGTCTGCTAAGTTTTGCTTAAGGAAGTTTTTGTTTAATATAATTGTGTATTGTAATATGAAAATTGTAATCAAGGATTACTAATATTTTCATTTTTAGAGATACTTTATCATAATGAAACTAAGGGGTCCTAGTGTAATAGTTAGCTCATTTTCAATCCAATCATCCGGCTGAGCAATGACCAAATGGGCTGCTCTTCGGTACGGGAGTTCGTCGGTGTGAATTCCATTGGTAGCATGGATATTCATAGTCGTTCGAAATCGGCTTTTCCCTTGTTAAAGATCCTTGCCTCATTAGCCCTCGTAAAAAAAAAGTAAACCGTAGGGCTTTAAATAGCAATCAATCATCTGAGTTCAAGTCTCGGTGGGTCGAATAGTGCCTACTGTTCGAATGAATAAGCTACTCATTCAAAGTCTGCGGGTTCGAATCCCGCTGCTGACTTGAATGTTTGTAACTGCACTAAATCGGCTATGAAACGTAGATCCCGATCTAATTACCTCTACTGTTGTAAAAAATAGACTGTAGCTCTCTAAGTCGAATGAAAGCACAACCAGTGTTTTAATACACTAAATCAGAAGTTTCCAAAATTTTATGTCATGTTGACCACTTGCTGATTATTTTTGTATTTTGTACACACTTTCTTAGGGGTCATTCCAAACCCAGTCAGTGTAATATTTATACTTCAAAACGGAGTGAAACCGGGGATAACGTTTCCAAACACTCAGTTAAAAGCAAAAAAAAAGGAAATATATCAAGTGCAATATTTACCTGTCAAGTTGAAAGCTAACATAACAGCTGTCATTATTAGATGAAATTATACACTTGTTGGTTTTGGAACATTACCTAAAATTGAATTTTTCACCACAAAGCTAATGGGTACCTACATACAAAAGCTTATAAAATATAACTTAATGTACTATTAGTTTTATGTACTTAATAAATTTAGTACTATTAACATGTGGAAGAAATTATACAATTGCAAATAAAACTAAATTCCTTATGGTAGATTCCTTATGTGCTTACTGCTTATTGAATAGGGAACTGAACTATGCGTTTTATATTTTTTATGACTGTACTAGAAAAAGTCACTCCTGGTGTTATAAGGTGTACTTTTATGTTGCATCCAGAGATTGCGCAATGCAATACTTATAAAATAAAAAAGACACGAATGTCTTATCTCATTTTATGGCTTTTGTTTACCTGTAAGTACAGAGGTTTAGATGAAGTAGAATTGATAAACGTATAATAATGTGTATTTACAATTGTTTTTAACGTTTAAAAGGACTACAGAAAACATACCAAAGATTTAATATAGTTCGTGTATTACATAAAGCCTAATAATATATGCAATATTGGTAACACACTTTTAACGGGGCATATTTTCCCATAAACATCTTATTACTTTTTACTGTTTTTTGTCAATTAGTACGATAGAGTGGACCTCTCCTCTGGTCACTAGAGCACGATGAAAACATTGTTTCGACTGATTAAGTTATGTACATAAAGTTGGGGCACTTGCCCAGGGCCCCAAAATTCAGTATTGATGAATTTTAATCTTCATAGATAGCTCTAAATGGTCTAATGATCAGCTTACGAAGCTAGAATCTCACGGTGCTGAGTTCATGCCTGGCAGGCTCACAAAGCACTACCCTGTATACCAAGAGAACATGATAGATGAATCTGTGAATCTGAATGCTCTTTCGCTGGGAGGCCAATAGGTTGCTAAAAGGTACGGAATCAGCATCTAAAATCCCTCATCGTGAGAGTCAAATGGATAGGGCACTGATATTCGGTACCAGAGTTCATGGGTTCGAATCCCACTGTGGCATGAATGTTCGTAGCCGTTTGGAATCGGCTTTAAGCAGTAGATCCCGGTCTCATTAGCTCTCTTGTTACAAAAAAGTAGATCGTAGTGCACCAAACACAACCAAAACTTCCTCATGAGGATAATCATAATGGGGGGGGGGGATTCTCCTGCGTGGATCCCGAACACTTTATATTCGTATGGATAGGTGACCCATTGCAAGGTATCAAACTACTTAGATAAGAATAAAAGAACTTTAATATGTTATGGGTTATATCATACTAATCTATAAGTACTCTTTTACTATCATTATTTTTTTGTTTCATTTTCTTATCTGTTAGTG
Organism: Pardosa pseudoannulata; assembly: GCA_032207245.1. Classification (NCBI taxonomy): domain Eukaryota; kingdom Metazoa; phylum Arthropoda; class Arachnida; order Araneae; family Lycosidae; genus Pardosa; species Pardosa pseudoannulata. Next base: position 6,885 of record JAGEOH010000997.1, on the reverse strand, counting down.
TGTTTTTTGCTTATCGACAAAATCAATTTAAGATTGGTATTTCGCAAGGCAATCTTTCATCTTCTGATCATTAAAATAACCACACCTGAAAATCATTGAAATGTATTGTAGTACAGTTTTATACAATATTTTACCCAACAATGAATTGTCATGGAACACGTACTAAGATAAACACTCTTTACATGATTATTAGACATCTAACTCTGAACCTAAATCTAAGTATGCGGATTTCAAATAATTTTTGTAGCTCAGAATTTATTTTCAATGAATATAAGTTTTTAAATTTTTGTTTTGTGTGTATAATGTACTGCAGATAAGCCGTGTGGTTTTATATAGTGCGTCACAGATCGTAAAAGCTGAAATAAGGGTTCAACAATTTTTGTTTGTTATGTGCCCAAAATTATCATGACAAGGCCCTGCATATTTATGAAGACAATACTTAGTTTGTATACGTCTGTCTAAAATTTAGCAGTGTGTTTGATTATTGCTCATATCATCTTTTCTGTAATGAGACGATCAATGCCTTTGCTAAAATTCCATGCAAAATGTAAATTATATAATGTTGAAATTAGCATTATCTTTGTTTAAAAGTAAAATAAAAGACGAAATAGTGCGAAAATGGAATGATGAATTGAAAAATAATAAGTGTAGATACACACATGAAATTTATAGTAAGATCAAATATAGTCTGATAAAAAATTAGTGTAACAGTATACTTCATAATAGACTATGAAAGGTTTCCAACTTTTTTGTATAAAATAGATAAAAGGGAAACCCCAGATTGCCTATGTGACCTACGAGGTAACCTTCACCAGTAGGGGCAGACTAACTGTTCTTTCCCATGGATTTATAAAAAAAAGATTTTTTTTTTAAACTAGTGAATAACTGAAACATTATTAACTACGCATAAATAAATAGCCAATATAATTTGAAGTAATTAAATTAAATATATTTAATCTTAATTCAAACTTTTCATTCACTTTTACGCCTTTTTGATTGTATTGGTTCCTTGGTGCATTTATTTATTTTTGTAAATGTAACTGAAAAGCTTTTAAATCATAGATTTATGTTTAAACACTGTCTAGCGGTGAATATGTTCTGTCTTGGCGTTTTGCGGAGAAGTTGCTCGTTGTCGTGGAGTATGCAGTCTTCCTTGCCTTATTGGTTATTGTGAACCAATATACAGAAGACCTTTCTCACTTTGTGGAAATGATATTGATAATTTATTTTTATGCATAATTGAGTAATTCTTGTGACGATTTGATTTTAACTAATAACCTTGATTCTTGACTGTATTGAAATTTTGGTGAAAATATATCCTTAGTTCTGTCATAATAATTTTATCCCTCTCCTATTCGGTTAATTTCCATAGTCCTTCCGGTTTTGTCAGTTACCATTTTCCTAAAGCTTGTTTTAATGGAAAAAAAGGTTTAAAAGTCTATAGAAGAAGCATCAGTAGATTTTAGAGGTATTTCACTGTATGGGATACATTTTATTCCTGCTTATGATTATTTTTTCCTTTGTTAAAAAAGCGGCAGTTGATTTGACCTGTGATGAGAGGCTTTGTTCATATGATTCTGAATTTTATTTCTAACCTTCCCATATAATGCTAAGCTTTCTTTTTAAAAAATTGGTTTGAAAAGATGCTGATGATACTGTAAATTGATTTTTAATTTCAAACTGCTTGAGTTTTAATTTACTGTTGTAACAAAATTCTGCAACTATCATGATTTCCTTTAGGAACTTTTCTGTACATTAACAAAGCCATGTTGTACGATTATTTCCGTCAGTTGATCAAAATAAAATTACGCTTTGTTTACCATAATATATAAATATACCCATTTCTCATCAAGTGTTACCACGAGTTTGTGTTTATCAACAGCTTAGTACTTTACATATACTCTTAATTGTTTACAATTTATTTACTTTGACAAGAGCACATAAACTTCTTTAACTTTGAAATTTTTTTTAAATTTTATCTTTTAATCTTTATGAATTATTTTTTACTGTGCCATAAAATAGTCGTAGTTTCGATACAATGCATTTCTATGTAGGAAAGGAAGAGGGTTCTTTTGGAATTGGACATTTTACATTTTTTTTTTTTTTTTATTTACCCGCATTCGAACAATCCTAGCATGTGGTTTTGCGGCTATTTTTTCATTTTTAATTTTAGCCAGACCTTTTTTCTCTTTCCAATTTCATACATTAAACATATCTTTCTTTAAATGCGATTATCTTGATTTTTACACCGCTATATAATTTGTTGTTGCGAATATTTTCCCGGTGGAAAGCTCATTTACGTAACTTTCGAGCCATTTATCAATTTTAGGGGCTATTTGCAGTAAATCTTTCCTATCTATCTATCTATATATATATGTATACTTTTTGCTCTTAAAATATCATTTTTTTTATCAAAATTCTAAAAATAATAAAAATTGTAAAATTGTCTCTATAAAGGGAGTAGGACCTTCTATATTTAGAAAAAACTTGCATCTTGTCATCTTAGAGAAGTAGCATTCCCTTGTTCGTGGCTAAACGACAACGATGAGGAATTCTGTTTCAATCTGCATGATAGTATACTTATTCACAAGAGATGTTGCAACTAAGTTTTGCCTATACACGAAGCAGATGAAACAAAACGCAAAATAAGAATGGACTGCAGTACTGTGTGCTGTAGAAATATTAAAACAATGAAAATAAGTGTATTTCCAACGCTACTTAGCAATGATGAAACATTTAAAAAATGGCCTCTGAATCTTGAGACTTATTTTAAAGCTATTATTTTATAAACTATCTCATTGAAAATTGCGTGTCAATTGCTGGTCCTCCGTAGACCTAAATAACATTATCGTAACAAAGGAAATTGATATGGGAAATAGTCATAAAATTTATTGAACTCTTTCGAGATCGGATTGCAATAGTTTTTCAAGTCGTAGTTTTTCCTTACGTAGCTTCTCCTACACGTTTCTGGATTTCTTTTTGAACTTCAAATATGTGCCAGAAATCATATCAATCATCTGATTTAACTGTATAATTTGCCAAATTAGATAAATTCCTTGATGCAAAATTCTGCACCAGTCGGTCTGAACATTCACTAAACGAAGAAATAGGCCTTCTCTACTTTCTAATACTGTTAAGTAGTCTTAACCCTTTGTTGTTGAGAAACGAAAGTGTTTATAGTGAAAAGCCAGTCGGTGTCGATTCTCACAATCATGTACTTCCAATAAATCGTCTTTTTAAAATTCTATTGAAAAATCTACAGGGAATAATGTAAAAGATAGATAATTTTTGTTTATATTGTTTTCCTGAACTGTCCCCTTTTTTACGCTGTTTTGATCTTGATTGCAGCAACGAAAAGTTTGTTGCTACTTTTTGTAAAATACCCACTGAAATATTCTAGCTACCAAGTGCTTTATGCAAATTAGATATTTTAAAATCATTACAGGTGATTTAAAATGGTCATTTAATTAGTCTTTCAGATTACCGTCTTAAGTTTTCAGTTGTGAGTATTTTTTTAATGGATTCCACTGATTAATGTACAATTTATACATTAAATATATTTTTTTATTTTTCCACATTTCTAATCTTTATTAAAGGCAAATTAATTAAGTAGGCGATACTGCATGTAGATTAATGTAAAGCTAAAAATAGTATTCGTCCCTTTGTTAACTTTTGCTAAGTTCTTGAGTGTGAAGAGGACATTCTCCTTACAATTTGGGATCGCTCCCCTTCCCTTGTGTCTTCCCCGCATCCCTCCACATTGGTCTCTATTGATTTTCTGGATGCGGATGCCAAGTGGCTGTGATGCTGCGCTCGTAGGGATGCTTTCATCTTAAAGGACAATCTGCTCTTTTGCGTGATATGAATTTACTAATTTAGGATCGCTTTTGCTTGTTATATTCTTATACATCATCTGTCTGATCTGAGCATTCAGGCAACAACCAAGAATTTCTGATTTTCAGATTACTGAATGTGCTTGAGCATTCTATTTATTCCACTATTTTGCTCGGTGTTTTCCTAAATTTACGTTATTGTTTTCTTTGGTATTGTTATTTTTTGCTTAGTTGTCATGTTGGATATCTCTATTTTGATGGCTGAAAACATCATTTCTTTTTAAACAATTGTTCGGATTTTTGCATCATTTTACTTATGTCATTGCCAAAGATAAAGTATTCGATTTGCATTATATGTGTTTGTTGGTTTACAGGATGTTTCAAAATCTTCACTGAGTTATTATCGTGGGATATATTTGTACAATTATCCCCTGTTTTAAATAGTATTCTTTCGCACTCTTCAATAGTTACCGCAGTTTTTCAACGCTTGAAATATGAAAACAAAATTAAGAAGCGTAGTATTTTTTGCTGGCGATGTTGACCTTCTTCTGAATCGCTGGCAAATTTTTAAATGTTATGCACGAAGAACAGGCAGTTTTATTTTTTACGTTATGTGATACTTGTCGAAAATTACGCCGATTTACGGTTTACTGGTGCTGTGCTTTATTGAGCTATACATTTTAGATTCCATTATATTTAGAAATTTATCTGTGTAGATCATCGAATTTACCTAGCTTATAATGAAAGGCTTTTAAATCACGCAAGAATGAAAGTTGTTTTATAATTTCTTTTCATATGTGTACTTAGCGATTTTGTAAATAAATTGGAATCTTTATGTGATATACTATTCAACTTCGAAAATGGGGAGTTGCGTTTCACATTGTTCCCGACAAGATATTGTTCATCAACAAACTGGCAGGTTAGAATGCCATTTATGTTATTTTTCCTAGTAATAGGAATTTAAGGAATACTTTAAATATTGAGTAAAATATTCTTAACGACTCTCAAAAGTCTTTGTATATTATAGTATTTTTATACTACGTAGATAAAGTGGCATGCTTTAAAGTCGTATATGAATAATCTCGATGTTTGTGTTTAGTTTTAGCTAAACATTTCTGTGCTATATTTATTAAACTTCTTTTTCTTTCATATTTTTAGAGTGAGTGCTGATCTTCAAAAATCCATCGAAGTAAAATCAGGTAATATTCAAAATATTTTATACATTTTGAAAGGTCAAAAACTGTTTTCGTTGCTTGACCTCCTTTTATACTATCATTGTTTTTACTGATCTAATATGCACAGTTTAAAAATATACGAATTTAAAGAAAACTGGAACTATTATTAGTTACTTTTTATGTATATCAGTCGCTACTGTTCCGCATATTTTGTTTTTTCTGCATTACATATGTTGAGCAAAAATTCCGAAAATAAAATTAGCCTTCCCAGCCAAATTTCAATGAAATCTACTTTAATTTTTTCCCTTACATTCTTTTAAATTTAGCGCAAAGCAATTCTACATTTGTTTGTTATAGAAGTTGTATTTAAAATTTATTTTGAGAATTAATTTCTTAGTAATTATCAGTTGCCTCATACCTGATCTGGTTTGAAAATAAAATTTTGCTGCCTTCGTATAACTAATACGTTTGTATAATTTAAGCCTGGTCCCACTTTTTAGATTTAATTTTGTTTCAATCTTAACCGATATATAAATTTAATTATGTTTATTTTTTTCTGTTTCATGGTGTATTTTCAGTATTGTAAAATATTTAATGAAATAATGGTAGTATATTCCCTAAAAGTTTGTATAAGAGTGTGTTATTAATGGTTTTCTTTTAGCTATATATCAATCCCATTACTACTTTAAATGATATTTATTTATTGTACTTTTAATTTAACATTTATCAATATTAGATTCAAACTTTAGAAAAAAAAATGTCCTAGAAATGTTATTCCTTTTTTTCTTTCATATGACACATCATGTAAAAAATGAAACTCTTTATAATTGGAAACTCTTTTAAATTAGACAAGTTATTTTAAAAAATCCCTATATTATCAGGTAATATGTAATATATCAATACTATATATATACATATATACACACCATAGTAAGATTAAAATATGTAATATGCAAAAATCCAGCAATTTTTAAATTTTAATATGTAACATTGTATTTTAAAATTAATATTCATTTTTATAAAATATAACCAGAAATATTGATGTTACTAATCTATTATTTGTAATAAGAAATTAATATATGAATTTTACTTTATATGTAATGTATATGCATTGTGTATATATGTATTTTATATACTACATTCTATTTGTTAGAGAATGAAGCATTCATTTTAATGTATTTACTACTCACAAGTAGTAATTTTTATTTAATGATATCTTATTTTTAAATTATTACTTAAGATTGTTTTCTCTGCCTGACGTAAGGATTTATCTGATACATGATACTTTTTGATCTGTCTGTTTAAATATATATGAGTATGAGGATAGTTGGGCTGTTTATATGCATGTATTTGTAAATAACTGAATGAAGTTGTGAGAGTATTTATAAATATTGTTCTTGCTTGTTTTATGTATTTAATGTAAATAAGTGAAATCCATGTTCTTCAGTGTATTATTTCAAGCTTTTTTTATCTACTCTGAATCTTCTCTTATTGTTTTCATATCTTTAATTTATAGGTTCTACATTGTTACAGAAGAGTTTAGCGGGATCTGAAGATAATGCTAAAGTATGTATTATTTAATTTGTCAACAAATATAAAATATTTTATTGATTCTAATTCTAGTCCCTTTCTCTATCTTCTGTAATATGGTCAAAATTACATTTTTGATATGAATAAAAAGGCTCTCTCTTGGATAATATGTTTTAAGTGTGTCAACTAATATAACATTTATAGCTGATAAGAGGACAAATTAAAGTTGTACTTTTGTTTATATTACTTTACACATAAACCTGTTTTTTCTCATACGTTTATGAGATTTTTAATATTACTGACTATTTTATTGTTATAAATATTCTCTATTAATCTGAATTTTTTAC
>JAGEOH010000996.1:0-25000 GCA_032207245.1 Pardosa pseudoannulata | reverse complement strand
ATATTTTTAGAAGCAGTGCGATAGCTTCAATTTTTAGGTTCTATTTTGTAAACTTTCTTGAAAGATTTACTCCTCCCTGCCCCCTTAAATAATAATAAAAATTTTTTTTTATTTATTTCAGTACTGTAACGGTTAACATTTTATTAGTATTTTACTAGAAATATTTGTATCCTACATATGTAAATATTTATAGTTCTTCTCAAAACTATGCTCTCAAAATAGTATTACATATTGAAATATTTAAATACGAATTTTGCATTCAAATTTCCCCCTTCCCCCATATTGATGAATCCTTGAATATAATTCGAAAATGGTTTCATTTATAGATATCGATGAATGTTCTCAGGAAGGATTCTGCAGTCAGAAGTGTGATAACATTCGGGGAAGTTTTAAGTGTTCGTGTCACAATGGATATGAGCTAATTGGTCGGTCATGCAAAGTAAAAGGTAATTTGATCATATCATAAAGACAATAGTTCAGTCTTTAACCAGAACAAACATTCAGTCACCCGCAATATAATGTTTGTATATTTTGTGTTCAAAATACTATACTATATTTGGATACACCGCCTCATATTATTGCTTCCTTTTGGAAACAATGGATGGATTAGTCTATTGATTACTTCCATAATTTTAAAGCTATATTTTTAGGATTTTCACAAAACTGTTGTATACATTTAGTTAAAAAATTATGAACTTTCTATTTTAATTGCATTTACACATGCATATTGAACATTATTTTAGTAACCTGCTCATTCAATACTTTTTTTAATTATCATTGCAGGATAATGTGTACAATGTCGTTTGTCAGGCTTCCTGAAAATAGCGTTCTTTTATATTCTGAATCTGAAAATTATAAGAAAACACTTGGTACAAATATTTATTGGTATTTAAAAAACATAACCTAATCATGTTAAATTTTCAATTAGCAGACATTGAATTTTACAGATTTATCCTAAAATCATTCGTTTTTCAATTTCTTGACGTTCACCTATGGGGTTTCGGTAAAAGATCTTAGAGAAAATATGACGTCTACCAAGCTCTTTACACGCCTAAGGTTTCAAGATAACTCCTCATATATATTCTAGATACTGAACAAAAAGTGTAATATCGCAAGTGACCAATCATTATTGGCCATACAGTGTATATAAAAGATATATTGTTTTTTCTGATGCCACTTGGTCAAACCAAGAACGATTGAGCCATAAGCTACTTGTATTAAGGCAAAGGGGTGCGCCTTTCGTTTTAACGAGCACCTCAAGGGTGAAAGTAAGACTTTTGCTCAAGTGGGTCCTCGTAATTTTGAAGAAGGGATCAAGCAGACGATCCATAGTCTTTGCCTGCCACTCCCAGAGGTATTGAGAACTTGGAGGATATTGTGACCATGAATATATTTTACGTTCCCCGGTCACCTTTAACGAATACGGCGGATCTTAGGTCGGCTGGGGCTCCGAACCCGCAACCTTCCAGTTATGAGAGCGTCGCCTTCACCGACTGAGCTACCGCGCCTCATATAAAATATATAGTGCATTATAATGTATTTAAAAGGTTTTCCTTCATATATTTACAATTTTAAGTAATTTATGCATGCCATATAGAATTAGTAATATGTGTAAAATACAAATATCTTTTTTTTATGTATTTTTTTAAGAGAAACCTAAGTTATCTTAAAAGTTGTAATTTCATAAATTAAAGTGCTAACTCTAGAATTATAAGATAGCAACCAGTTAATAAAGATTTTTAAAAAATCCCCATGCTCAGATTTTATACGTGAGACTAGCTGTTTCATTTCCTCAGCAAATTTTTTGTCTAACCTTAAATTTGATTTTCTTTTACCACTTTATTTTCACTCTTCAATTCGATCTATTTTCATTCCAGGACCAAGTCCACTCCTTATTATGTCAACTATGAGAGACATTAGAGGCATACGCTTGAAATCTGGTCAATATTTCCCTATAACGAAAGCTGTTCACAAAGCTTTGGCAGTGGATATCGATCCCAATAGTCAAACAATATACTGGATTGAAATATCGCACAGGTCATCTATCTATTCGGTGAGACTAGATGGAAGCGCTTTCAAGACTGTCCTCAGTCACGGTTAGTACCTAACATTTAGCATCATCTGGGGAAACTCCCAGGAAAGTCATTAATTTGAAACTTTTTCTATCCAAATGAGTATTTCCCTTTAACTCCTTAGTCAGCATCGCTTGTCATACACTAGACTTTTTCGTACCCGTATAGTAGTTCGGCTGAGAGAAAAATTCCATTGTTGAAAGTGAAATTGTCGTTACTTGCCCGTTTCGTTATAATCCACAATTATTGCATTTAGTCCTTTTAGTGCTGTTGGTGTCCCATGCGAAGAATGCCGGACCATTTAACGTGTTTACGGTTTAGGAACCGAACGGTTTGGTAAAAAGCTCATAAAAAATAAGTTGCCTATAAAATTCTAAAAGGAGCATATTATAAAAGGAAAATAAATCAATACCAGTTGTATTTCAGTATTTGTTGAAATTTATACAAATAACAAATATGACATGAAAACCAAAGAAATCAGTTCTCTTTTATAAACAGTATTTACACATAATAAAAATTTTTTGATCATAGCTTTATATAGCTCACGCAATATGAAATATATTTTGTTTACGTCATCAAGGATATGATCCTTCCCGAGTTTTTATTGCTTTAGTGTATGCGCAGAACCGTGCCTAGATCTTTTCAGTATGATGCAAGTCTTATCTAGCTTAAATGCTTTGATTTCGCTCTTTATGCCACGTCCTGCCACCTTCCCTCATAGCAAGGCATAGCCTTATGCAGTCACGACTTCAACCAGCAAGAAACTTAGCAACAATAAAAATATATAAAGAATTTTTAAATTCTTTTTCAAAGAAATTAAAGTATTTAACGTTTTATAATTCTGAGTCATTGTTCTATTGCGATGTTAATGAGACTCCATCTTATACATACGGATATATCGTCCTTGGCAATTTTCAGAAGTCATGCGAACGACGATGTATATTTGTTCGGTACTAAAAGGATTAAAAGAATAAGAAATAAGACACTATTGTTAATAATGCACTGTGACATGTTTTGAAAATTTTCACATACAGGATCACAAAGGACTTCCAGGATTGAGCCTTTTAGTTTTTGTGATGCATAGAAATTTGGCAAAAACAACTAATGACAATGATTTGGCTAAGAAATTCAGAAAATAAATCTAAGATGGGAATTGGGTTGCTTGAGTTTGGGCGTAGTCATATAATACCAAAAAAAAAAAGTTAAAAAATAAAGTTTAAAAGCACTGTGCAAACATTTAACTGGAGATTTAAAAATAATAGAAATTAATTATGAAAAAGTTAAGATCAAGGTTTTTTTTCCATAAAACATTCCCAATGAAGGGATTAAAGAGTACTTGCAGTAAAAGAAGCAGGATTCTCGGAGAGAACGTAACTAGGATTCCATGTGAATCATCTGTTAGAGCTTATACTACAAACTATTAAAATATTTCTCCTACTCATACCTCATAATTTTTTTTGACAAAATTAACACTACAATAATCCACAATATATGATTTCAAAGTGGTCTTTACACTCTCACTGTCAAGAAACGGTGTAAATCTTTTGAAACAATTGCCAAAACAATTTTACGTATTTTTAATAATTATTTTTATGTAATTTTTTTTAATACAGGAAATAGATATATTGTATCATAGGATTATTTTAAAACTTAGGCGCATAGCAGAAAAAACTATAAATAAGTAAACGGGATATCACATGTATAAACACCAGTAGGTTAAGAAAAAAAATGTATCCTGACAAATATTTTGTATCTTCGAATTCAGGATAAACATATTAAATTTCATCAGCAAAAAATGCATTTTTACCAGAAAAAATTAGAAAGAATTAAAATAAATGTTCTTGATATTTAGTACAGTTACTGGTTAAATATTAAGTAACAAACCAAAATAATAATTGTTAATGCTTTTTTATCCCCCTTAACTTGACTTTTGTTACCTCTCATAATATTTGAAACTACAGATAAACATTTTTTGTAGGTTTACTTGTACCAGAAGATATTGCAGTAGATTATATTGCAAGTAATCTCTATATAACTGATTCAGGTTTGCGGCAAGTTCTAGCTTGTAAAATGGAAGGCACTTTGTGCCATGTGCTTCATTATAAGAACGTAGAAAAACCACGTTCTATTGTATTGGATCTCATGGAAGGGTAAGTATGCGAAACTTCTTGGAGTAAATTCCTTTTGGTTGAATCTACAGATTGTAATATGCACGTTCATAGCATGCGATACAATTTGGAATACTACCTATTAATCCTAAAAATCGAAGTAAACTATCTCATTAGCCCTATTGTTGCAAAACATTAGACAGCGTTCCAAACCGAACTAAGCTAACATTATTTCATTAGATTTTCCGCTATAAAGAGTATCCACTAGGTTTCTACCCCGGCCTGGTAATCTCTTGTAAACAGAGTTTGCTTTTTCGAATCTCGATGCTGGTATTGATGTTGGTAGTCATTCTACATCGGCTTTGAGCAGTAGATCATGGTCTAATTAAACCCTATGTTGCAATAATTGACCTTAGGGAACTAAACCAAACCTAACGGCTAAGGACAGAACAATGACTGAATAGCCGAAGGTGCAGCTGGGATTCGAAACCTTAGCATGTGAATTCAAATTTCGCCGTTGATATATTTGTTCATAGTCATTTAAAACCAGTTTTAAGCCTACATTTTTTAACCCTCGAGTAGAACATGTGTTCTTTTTTTAACCAGCTATGTTTATCGAACTCGGAACTAAGTTCTAACTCCTAAACGAACTTCGAACCAAACCATACCAAAGGTAACGAGAGAATAATCTTAGACAAAGGTTTAAGAGAAAATAAAACTGTAACACATGGAAAATTTTTGTTTAAGCAATCTTTCGAATTAAATAAATTTTTTCAAGGATAAATGAGTTATCACTATCTCTACTATCTCTTTCTACTCGATCGAATCTATAATAATCGCATAGTTTCTCTTTCTTATGCTAGCTTTGTATACTGGAGTGATTGGGGGGAAAATGTTGTTGGTATCTATAGAAGTGGAATGGACGGATCTCGACGGATTCCTCTTGTAACTAAGCGTATAGAGTGGCCAAATAGCATAGCTATTGATCGTACCACAAATAGGCTGTACTGGGCTGATACAAAATTGAATAGCATTGAATACATCTCGCTGGACAAAAGCTCAAGAAAGGTATGTATTTTTTAACTTATGTAGCTTTAAGGTTATGTCGGTTATTAAGTCTGTATTGATCGATAGCTTTTACCAACAAATCTACAAATCTCCTCTTCTAATGTGAACGATGTTTGAAAGGTTGAAGTTAGATACGAATTAATGAGATAAATACTAAAAATAACGGTTCAGGCAAATCTTTTATGCGAGAAATTTTAAGATAAAATTCATTATTAAATATTGTAAAGAAATTTTTTGAAAAAATTATTGGAAACAATTCGAAATGCTTTTGGTCGATGTAATATTTTTGATTAATGTACATCCAACAATACTGTTTTAAATGTTATTTCGTAATACGTGGAAAGAGTGTTATCAGATTAGTTTTAATTTCTCTTGCATAAGTTTTTCCCAGTTTCTCATTATCTGTGTTGCTGTTATTCAAAAGTGTCAGGCATTATCGAGAGTCCAACTTTAAAAGAATTATAGCTGAACTGTATTTGTTTCAATATTTTTACTACCATGTCACCCTTATAAGGGTGATATTTATGGGTACCTCATCTGCTTTAATAAGATTCCAAATAAGCGAATGTGACAGAAGACTTCTAAATTAATTGAAGTGTCATGTGGGGGGGGGGCATCGGGTCTATAAACATACTTATATCTTCAATTACGATATCAAACAGCTGCATTAAATTCCTAAGAAGCATGAGTGGCCTAATTTTATTATGAATTCTCAGGGCAGATAGTGTACGTGGTGTGATTTTTAAGTTCCGTTTATAAATTAAAAATATACAAGTGTATCATATTTATCCATTTTATTTTTACATGAAAGCCTGTACTTTAACCTTGATTTTTACATGAATTCTACCAATATTAAGGCACTTGTCGTTTCGTAAAACCAGACTTTAATTAAATTCTCGTAAAAATCTGTCGCCTGGTTACGTTCTAGTTAAACGTTTGGTCTTTCCCCCCCCCCCCGTTAACATTTTCGGTAGACAGCATGAGACAAAATTACAATCATCTGTGTTGTGATACAATTCCATAATAGGCGCTTCTTCAAACTTGAGAAAAATCATTTAAGATAAAAAATCATAAAGCGTCCTCTGTTGAACATTTCCATTGCCTTTCTGCAAGTCTTAAAATAATGACAGAAAATCGCTCACTTCTTTCCTCATCATGCAATATGCAGGTGCCACCTTTTTAAATGTTTTGCGCACTTTCTTGAAATTTCTTCTATCAACGTTTTCTACATACATATCACTGAATTACCAAGGAATTTCAGCCTCTTTCACATGTTTTTTATTTAATGAAGGACAGAACGTGTTTCACAGTCAACGGATGTCATTTTCTTCGGGATTTTCAATAAACTGAAGCTTTTTAAATGCTTGCAGACTAAAAATATTCAAGAATTGTGTCTGTGGTTAGCCAACAAACAAATGCAGGTATTCAGTGTACATTCACGAAACAGCATCCACAGCGCTTCAGCTTGGAGTTTCAAAATCAGTTATCCTATTCTTTAGTTTATAACAACTGATCACCTTACTGTTTGAAAGCAGTAGTTACCTAGATATACCTTATTTTAAAAAAAGAAAACTTTTCAAGACTAAAAGACCTCGCTATGAATAAATAGGGTTGTTAATCAGGGGAAAAACATTTTGTATACGAGAATGAATCTTTTGTCTTATATTATTTTGTGCTTAGCTGTGGCAAATTGCTTAAAGTATTTTATTTATCCTTCTAGATAAAATTCTTTGTCGTCTTTTTTTATGAATATAATTTCTTTAGATGTTTCTTTACTTAAATGAAACTATTTTACATATCTTAAATAAATTTATGTAACCTTTTTACTTACTTTTGCTACTTTACAAAGTTTTTCAATCTTACATGTACTTAATTTTAAGTTTCATCTGCTTAACCCTTAATTTGGCTAAGTCCGCTACACCGGACATGTATATTTCTAACTACTATTATAACATAATTGTCTGTGTTCGCCACAGCGGACATTAATTATCTCAAAAATGGAAATGATATATTTTTTGTTTATTTTACAGAGATCCTAATGTCTATACAGACATGGGAAAATAATAGAAATTAAAATTAAATATTTGAAAAACATGTCAAATTAAGGGTTAAATTTTAAGTTTCTATAAAATGTACTTATTGTAAATGGATAACCGTATCATAGAATGTTTTATTACACAATATATTTTTTGATTAGCAGAAAGTTTAAGCTGAAATGCCAATGATTGCAGAATAAACCATAACAATATTGTGAAATCAGTCGATATTTATTTGAGAAGTTTTAACTGATATTTCAGACAATCCTGAATGCATCTGCATTTCACCCTTACTCGCTGGCAGTATTCGAAGACACTATATATTGGACTGACAAGCACACTTTTTCGTTGGAATCCTGTAACAAATTTACTGGTTACAATGTGTCGTTGATAGATCGAGAAAATGGAAGGGACATTAGATCAGTCCACGTTTATCACCCTGTGCTCACGGCAAAAGGTGACTATTCTTCACGCACTCTTAAATTACTCGGATGCCCTCCATAAGATGAAAAAATGCTAAAAGTCGTATTTTAAGAGCATTTCCAACTTTTAGAAAACTTCAAGATTGACTTTTTTTTCTTTTCAGTGTCTAATCCTTGTAGATCAAATAATTGCAGTCATATGTGCTTGATATCTCCTCAGACTGGTTATCGTTGTGCTTGCCCACAAGGATTTAGGCTTTCAAGTGGTGACAAATTATGCATAAGTATGTGATTTAAATCTACTTTTAATAAGTGGATATAAGTAAGGTATTCATGAAAGAAAATATGCCCCAAAGTGTGATGGATCAGTTTCAATAGAAAAACCTTCGGAAGTCTCTCCGTAGGAATTGCCATTTATAATAATTTCTTTTTGACGTACATCCAGCGCCGGCGGGAGAAAAAAAAATCGATGTGAATCGCAGTTGGGTCAAAAATGGCAATAATAATAATTAAAAAATATTGAATATGAACCAACGATGCTAGGTTATACTCGCATCGCTTTGCAAAATCGAAATTACTCTTATTAAAAAGCACTAAAGTCTGAATATTTGCTAGTTTGGTTAAGTATTCGCTATCTTGTGTCAAAGCTATCTGATTAAAAACAGATAAGTTCGATTTTATTTGGGGCTAATTATCTGGCAGGAGGTATTAACTGAAATTAGTTTTTAACAACTTAACTATTACAATCTGAAACATCGGTTGTAAAATCAGCTATGCGACTGCGTTGAGAGGTTGAATGATTCGGCAATGATATCAATAGAAAAAGATATTGCGCAGTCAATAAATATAAACGAGCTATTGGAAGAGTTCTAAAAATGGAAAACTAAGAGTAACCCTTTTTGTAATACATTTAAAAATATTTACGTCACCTTTTTCTTGACGTCGAAAGATGTCTGAAGGGTTAGGGCTCTAATCTTCGGTACTAGAGTTCGTGGGTTCGAATCCCACTGGGGCATGGAGGTTTCTAGCCGTTCGTAATCGGCTTTAGCAGTAGTTCCCGGTCTCATTAACCCCCATGTTGCAAAGAAGTAGATGGTAATGCATCAAAGCAAACCAACCCTCCCCCTTTTCATAACTGCCGAAAAACTTCATTTTAATTTAAATGTAAAAAGCTAAACTACCATGTAGAATTTACAAGTTCTCTTTTAGCATAATGAATAAAATTATGAAGAGCTAAAACTGGAAGTAGTTGAAAGTCCGGTCAGTTCCCTTAAACAACTGAAGCAATTTAAAAGATGTTCTAGTTTAAAAGTATTCTTGCTTTACCATTAACTGTTGTTGTTTTTTCTCACAGGTTATATTTCTAAGAATTTCAACCTCTCTAAATCCTAACTTATTTTTGAATTTCTTAGTATCTTCCTGCAGCGTGCTGTCGAAATCGCATATCAAGTTACAAGTCAGCTTAAAAAAAAAGTTTTTATGACATACTGGAGAGTTTCATTTCACAAAATACGTCCTCAGTAGCTAAAGGTTACTGCCATTAGATTTTTTGAATATCTGAAAATATATACTTGCATTATGTGACCTACGTGTAACCCATTAATGTTCAAGTCACGTCTGTGGAAAATATAATTTATATCTTAAATCTCCTGAGTAGTAATCTATAATTTAAAAGGTTATAGGATATTTCATGTTTTAAAATTCTGATATGAGATTTATTCGTTATTTTATGCAAATTAGGGTTATAAAGTGAAGTTATATTCGAGATATAATTATTCATCATTGTGTATCGACTGAAAAAGAAAATTCCTGTGAGAGGAGAGGTTTGAAAAATAGTAAAATATTGATCTAAATGATAAAAATTATAAATGATAGCAAATACTTGAAGACAGAGAAAATGTGGGGCAACACGGGCCATAGACGGCAGAGGTGACCGGAGATGCGTTCGGGCAAATAGATGTACAATCATCGATCAACTGACCGCCCAGATGAACCAAATAAAACAGTGTTCCCACAATGGTTCAGCGAACGTTTCTACGTAGGGGGCCTTCCGCAGCAGACGCCTGGTTAATGCACTTATGCTGACTGCTGTTCATCGGCGATGAAGGCTGGAATTTGCACGCCAATACCGCAACTGGACTTCCACTGAGGGGAGACATGATTCATCTGAAAAAGCCACCTGTTTTATGCTCCATCGGACATGTTGACGTATACGGCATGATACGTCTGAAAGCAAACAACTTGTAGCATTTGCCGGAAGGATTCAAGCTGAAGGAGGGAGCATTATGGTCTGGAGAACGCTTCCATGGTATTCCCTGGGTTAACTCATCATTGTGGAATTCACGATGGGTCTACACAAGTTCACATCTAGTCTTGCGGACCATGTTCACCTCTACATGCGAACTACTTTTCCCCAGGATGATGGCATCTACCAACAAGACAATGCGACGTATAAAGCTCGCAGTGTACGTGTGTTTCGAAAAGCACGAAGATCAGTTTACCCTTTGCCAGCAAATTTCCCAGTCTTGAAACCAATCGAGAATCTGTGCCACCACCTCGATTGGGTTGTTCGCCAAATGGATTCTCACCCGAGTAACCTAAGTCGTAACCACGGCACTGAAGTCGGTATGGCTCAACATCCCAGTGAACACCTTCAGGAAACCAATTGATTCTCTTCCTGCACGTCTTGCAGCGGTCCGCTCTGCAAATGGTGGTTATTCTGAATTTTGCCAGGTGGTCACATTATCACTGGACTGTATTTTCTAGAGTAAAGGAATCTATATAGATTCCTTTGTCCAGAGTCTGTTGGAAGACATTCTGTTACAGAACTCTTAGTAACAACTAAATGGAGACAAATTTGTAATTGCTTCCAATCTGCTGAAATATTTTACATTTTTATGGTAATTTTAAATATTCATTGGTACGCAGTCATTGAAATGTCTTGATGTCGAGGGACATTTACCTGCAAACTCAATTATTTATATACCTGTTAAATTCTAAAAAAAATAAAAATCTGTAACCTTTCAAAAGTCTCTAAATTTTAAATTAATCCTATCAGCCAACATGCAATATTTCACGTGGTTTTAAATTCATAGAGATTAGAACTCGAAATTGAGTAGTTTAACCTATTTAATTTATCAAAATCATTTACTTTGTGCAAGTAAGTATTATCTATTTTTTTTCATCAAATCTCTCTCGAATTATGTTGCCCGTAGTATATCATCAAATCGTAAAGCAAAACTTTACTATCCTCCTCTCTCTCTAGTCACTGTGGACGTATTTTGAGAAATAAAACTACCTCCAGTTGTTTACTTTAATTTTTTTACTAGCTAGAACTTGGTAAGTGATCTTGACGCGGCATGAAGATACTGAAAAAGTCAAGGAACAATTCTGATTTAGAGGAGTGAAAATACTGTGAAAAGTAATAGGGGAGTCAGCCGAACAGCAATTAAAGATTAACAGCTTGAAGTTCAGTAAAATTTTAAAAGAATGCCACTAATTTTTTCGGTTTTACAAGAATGGGAATTACACGTCTGCACACTTGACATACATTAACCTTACTTAAAGTTTTGAAGTTAAATGTTTATTTACATCTGATTTGTTAATTTTAGACTTTTCCTACAGTGAAAGAAAATTCAGATTCTCTTTTCTGGAGTGAAGGATCCACTGTGTACCACATTCGTCCAGAATCTGTTGGAAGCCACTCTGTGACAGAATTGCCACTTTTCCTCAATTCAGTTATAATAAAAGGAATTAGTTATGATACGAAATCGAAAAGCCTGTTTATTTCAGATGTGAAAACACCGGCCATACACGCAGTGAACTTGACGTCCTTGCAGATTAGGTGAATTTATGTTTCATGGATTCTATTTACCATGTAGTTTGAATAACTGTACTACTAGTACTAAGGAAAATACTGTTGTCTATTTTTCAACAGGGAACTCGTTAAAAACCATATTACCTCTCCAGCTAGTCTCTCTTTTGATTATAAAACAAATAATTTATACTGGATGGATTCAAGTAAAGGGACAGTCGAAGTTTTATCAGTCGAAAGCCTTAAGAGAGTAACTGTCTTGACGGATTTGGCAAACCCCGTAGATCTTGCAACTTCTCCATCTCAAGGGTATTTAAGTGATCTTTTTTTCTAACTTAATAGTTATGGTAAACAGTTATCTATTTAACTAATATTCATGTTTGATTCTCGGAAGTATTGTGAGAAAAAAAATGGGTCCCTTCAACTAATGCACATTACACCAAGTTTCGGGATCTGTTTTAAGTAGAAGGTCCTGGTCTCACAAGCCCTTGTGTTACAAAACTGTAGACCATAGCGCTTTTAACCAAATCAAACCATTTCATAAAGTATAACATTTTCTTTGTAGCGTTAAGGTATCTATAACAAATAATGTTTAAAAATTTCTAACAAAGTTTCTAAGAGTAAATGTTTGTTAAAAATGCTATGTCTTTAGTGTATTTTAGCACAGCTACAGCAAATTAGTGTTCAGCAAATCTGCAATTATTAATATATAAACTTGTAAAGTCAGATAATGTCTCGCGTCTCGAAATAGAATGCTGTATTGGTTTTGACTTGATATATCTATGAATCTTCGTCTGGCAGATTGATTTTAATGGGCTTAAACAACACAATAAAGTACACCCTTTTCCTTCTTTTGCATGTTTTGTAAGTTTTCATCATTAGTTGCCAAGGATTAAGGATTTCTTCTTTTCAGCGTTTATCTATGAAGTAATGGGTTTTTAAATTCCGAACTATATTCAACATGAAAACTTCAGCAATCTGCTCTCATAGAAAAAGCTATGGAGCATCGCGCGATTCAAAGGTGTGAACTATTACTTACTTTTCATGCAGTTTCTATTGTGCTGAAATACGCAATACATTTTACAACGTAGCTGTATGTAGTTTGGAATTGTTTCTAAGTATAAAAAAATATCTTTTGGTGAAAGTCTTTGCATGAATTATTAACTGCCTGACTTTAATATGGAAGAAGCGGGATCAGAACCTTTCATTATAAAATTGATTTCTCATTATACTTGGAACTTGTTGCATTACTATCTTTCTTTCCATTGCATTGCACAAAATAGTTTCAGTAAGACCATTTAAATTTTCATATGACTGATGAACTACGAACAACTGTCTTTCTTGTATATCCCATAAAATAGTTTTTATCAGTCGAATCTGTTATTAAAATTATCCCAATATCAGATTTAGTAAAAAAATTAACATTTTAAAATATTCATATTTTGTAAAGAATACTTTCTAAATTTTTATAACTTTTTGTAACTGCATGTTTATAAAAAACCGTAAGGTTTTCCTACTATTACATCTTAGAGAACGTTAATGCCAAATTCTACACTTATTTACAAAAAAAAAAAAAAAAAAAAAAAAAAAAAAAAAAAAAAAAAAAAGTAGAGGTAAATTCTGAAAAATCAACAAATACTGCTTTCATTGACACGAAATGTGAAAAAACAAAGAAATTACAAAGATGAAAACAATATTGAATTTTCACAAGTTATCAAATTAAATCATATTGGAGTTACTAACTCCAAGACGATTAAAGCCAAAACAATCAAAACCGTAATCAATAAGGTATATGAGTATCCCTCACTTGCATACAAAATTGACGGCGTGTGATCATGCTGAGGGGATCAATTCCCGTAGAGTCAAGTAATCACTTTACCTTCTGTAGAAGTTTCAAATTCTGTAATTTTATGAGAGTTGCTAAGGGTGGAAAACGTGTACTCGACCAAAGGCAACCCATAGATTCCGAATAGGATTAAGGTTGGAGGAATGCATACTTCATACGCGCAAGTCAATGACTACAGCTCTATATGTATAGACACTGATTATCATCCATTTCAAATAGAGCCGAGTGTTATAAAATTACATTGCGAGATCTAGAGATTCTTTCTGATACCCGACACAGTATTTCAAACAAAGATGTGCCGTTCGATACGATATCCCAACGAAATCCCTGAGAACACCATGCTTCCCCATCATATAATGCCTAGTGTTAGGAAATATTGTGACCAATATCATCTGCTTGCAACATTCCAGACCTTCACGTTTGTCATCTGGTTTCTGAACAAATCTTGATTCATCCACGGAAATAACGTTGACACAATCCAGTTGACATGTTGGTTACACCACTTGAATCGTGCCTCTCTAGCTTGGATTAATAGAGGAACATAAAACTCGGGGTACCCGGGCTTACAGTTCATTCATGTATAGTATTCGATGCACAGTAGTGGAAGATATCGTCTTGCCAATACAAGCTGAGACTATAGATACAACTTGTGGAAGTCATTATTACATTCCGTTGGCTACAACAGCAATATATCTTTTTTACAAGGTTCATAAGCCTATTTAGCTTATTTGGAATTGTTTCCATAATCGTGAAATTACAGAATGATGAAGAGGACAGCAACATCGGGATTGAATGTCCTGTCTTAATGCTTCCGACAACACACCAGAGATTAGAATCTTTCAATTGCTGAAGAAACACGTCCTGCTTGAAAACAAAACATGAGGAAATTCTAAACATTTTATCAGCACTTTTAGTCAACTCCTGTTACCCTTCATAGTTTTGGATTCTGAACACTAGATTTACGGGACGCGTCATTTTGACGCATTTCGAATTTTATAAGAAAAATTACAAAAACCTTTTGCATTTTTATTTTATCTCTTGTACTGACTTATCTATTCAACGAGGTAAATATATAGTGAAGTTTATTTTCTTTAAAAGTGTTGAAATTTAGAAATTTTCTATGTGATATACCTATCTCTACGGATATGCATTAATTTGACGCGATCGTAATGTAGACAAAGTTTTTAGTAAATTAGTTCTACTCCTGCAAACATTACAACAATAATAATTAGGAATGCACCGACAACACTTTTCTGATATTATTTCAAATGAAACGAGCAATAAGCAACAGTAGAAAGAACGAAACACAGAATGTCCATTGAAGTCGAATGTGAAGAGATTTGGAAGGTTTTAGTTGCTTGGTTCGAGTATTGAAAAATAAAATGTAGAATATTGAAATGTATAATAAAATTATTGAATAACAAAAACTTTGTATAAATATCTCATATTTTCATTTTTTACCTATAGGGAATAATTACTTATAAGGGGCTTTCTGAATGTTATATGTATTCGTTCTTACGTCAAATTGTCTCGTGTTCGTAGAGATAGGTATGAAAGAAACGTCCGTTAATCTAGTTAAATATTTCTTGACGCGAAACCATGATTACCTTTTACCAAACATGTTTTAATACTTCCATCAAACTCAACAGCCAAATACGGCATCTCCAATTCAGATTAGCTTCCAAAAATTAGCATTTTCCTGGTTAAATGTTTGCAGTGAGTGTAGTAAATCTACTATCTCAAGCAGTGTTGACACTAGATTTGAATTTATATTTCAAAAGAATTATTATACATTTGGTGAAATTTTAATGCAGGTGTTTACAGTTCTTTAATTTCCAGCTACATGTTTATCGCTGAGAATGGAGCTCAAGCAACACTTGCGATGTATGACATGGATGGGAAAAACAAGAAGGTTTTGAACCCTGTACAAGGAACGCCAATGTCTATAGCCCTTCACCCATCCAAAAGTGTCTTGTATTGGGCAGATCCGAAGCAAGGAACAATATCTTATATTAACTTTAGGACTGGGTAAGTTACTCTCCTCTTAATGTATCAGGATGCCCGTAATTCAGTGAAACTATTTAATAATGTTGAACTTGTCCTTAAATTTATTTAAAGCTTATAGTGTATGTAATACACGTCTACAAGGGATTAAAAGTTGGCATTATTTTATAACTGACTAAAAAGTTTCAACGTAAAACCTTAGAACTGTTTCATAAATGTGTCTTTTTGATCTGCAAGACAATTTTTTTTAATTTTCTTTTGTAGTAAGAAAAAGTAATAAATATGCTTTCATTTTAATAAAATTTATTTAAAGTTACTTTTAGATTTTGACAGTTATATTATATTAAAACCCTCTGTGAGATTCAAGGATTGTGTTCTAGGGTTAATTAATTTAGGGGTCTCTAAAAGTGGATTCTATATACATTTTGTCTTGCTATATCTTATTGTATTTCTTTTAATTCCAATTATAGTGAATAGGAATATAAAACCTAATTGTATATAACAGATTGGACAGACAAAAATGCTCCATGAGCCGCAATGGAAGTGTTTCATATGTCAATGGGCCGCACTGTATGTATATACATACGTATATGTAACCCGTAAAAACACATTACACGGGGAATCGACCTCTATTATTTCACTCTTCCTGGGAAAAAAAGAATTTCTAAACTAAATGCAGTCGTGAAGTCCAGCGTTGTAGAACTTTACATTTATTAAACATCGAAAAGCATCGGTGAAACCAGCCGTCATTACAGTACCACAGCTCTGAGGAAAATGCCTAAGAATATAACACTTTGTCGGCAATAATAGCCTCAGAACGAGTGAATTACGTGATTTTGTTCCCATAAGACTAAATATTGTTCAACAATTTTTGGGAGACAAGAGGGAACCTTGATCATTTCATTAAACTCTAAACTACACAGACAGCGATGTAGCTTGTGCAGAAGCAAACCCATTTTAATGGGACAGCTGGAAAAAATGTATTCGGTGGACAGAAAATTAGCTTCTATTAAAACGTTATTTTTGAGATACGGGTAAAAAAAAATTAAGTCTGAGAACACTCCCTTATATCTGAAATTTTAAGGCTGGGAAATTTGGTGTTACAAAATTATCAGGGGGGTGGGGGAGGGGATTTTGGATATATATTTGTGAGATAATTTTATTATTACATTTGTAAGAATTAAACAATACATCATTAAAGTTTTTAATCTTCATTATTATTCACTAAACAACTCTAGAACAGTTGAAAATTTATAAATGTGCATAAATATATATTTTTATAATCAATAAGTTGGTCGAAAAGTATTAAATTTACCACAATAATTGCGATATTTGTTTCAATTATAGATTTCGTTACAATGTTTTTGAGCGGTGTGACCACCCCTGGTGTATAGTACTGATTTTTAATTTCTATGAATGAAAATTTAATATAATTAGATTTGAGCTGAGCCCAAAGATAGCCGGATGGATAGGGGTTTCACTTCGGTACCCGAGTTAGTGTTCGAATACCACTGCTGGCATACCTTTCGTTGCTGTTCTCAATCGGCTTTAACCCTTTCGTGGGCTATTTATTTCTCACTCCACGTTTCCAAACTTTCAAAACAGAGCTGCTAATTTTATTCAATCGATCGAACAATTGATGACAGCGAAAAACCGAAGCGGGAATCAGTATTCCCGTCTTTTCAATAACAAGACTAATATATTATAATAGGTTTTGCGCTTCCCGCAGGTGTATTTTGTAAGATCGTGTAGGTGGGAAGTAATATTCCCACGGCTCACGAAAGGGTTAAGCAGTTGGTTACGATCGCCTTAGCCTTCGTGTAGCAGAAGTTAATACCATAACGCTCCAAACCAAATCAAAAATATTGGGATTAATCTTTGCTTCAATCCATATCTAAATGCAAGGACATCAAAATACCCATTTCTGTGTATTTTGGAATATTTCAAAGTTACTTTTAACTGAACTTCATATAAAATATGAACTAATAAAGTGAAAGGGTGGAGCAATATTTTAAGAATAGGTTTAAACTGTGTTTGCCCTTGATTTTGGTTAAGTTTCTTTTCTTTAATGTAAAAGCCTTTGGAACTGATGCGATATCTACGCTCTTCCTGTCGCCATGTTTTTTTCTTGGTGATCTTGGGAAAAAAAAACCATTTTTGAAAGTCGCCAAACATAAATGGAGGCAGAAAATGGCGCTTTCTGAAAGATCACCAAGAAAAAAACATGGACGCCACCACATGGCTTTTAAGAAATCATGCATAAAAATGGCGGCAAAAATGGCATTTTCTAAAAGATTAAAATATTAATTTTTTTTTATTTTTAAAGGGGGGAAACCCAACCCCATAATGTTATAAATATAAAACACACACACACACACACACACAAGAAATTATGAAACATTGAAAAATTATGAAACAATTCCCTACTTTCTAACCCATAATGCACAAAATAACTAAAAATATTTTAAAAAAATGGTACAACCTGACCACGTGCGCACTACAACCAGACCAGCACGTACAGTAACGCGAAAGAACTCTCTAGAGGAGAAATAATTCCAAAAAGACTCCAGTTGGTCACGCGCCATTTTAAGAAACATTAAAGAAAAGAAATTAATTGAAAGAAAATAAGAGAAAAAATTTAAAAAAAAAAATTAATTCGCGTTACTGACCAGCACGTACAGTAACTCGAAAGAACACTCTAGAGGAGAAATAATTCCACCAAAAAGGCGTCAGTTGGTCTTATGCACCAATAGGGATTAAAGAACGAACCAGGTTGCCACTACAAAGCTTCAATGTCAGGTAAGTAAAAGATTAACAGTCATCGCCCGGCAAAATGCCCGAAAAAGTCGCCAAATTTAGCGACAAAAGCCGGAGCGTAGATATCGAATCTGTATTTGAGGGGGAAAAAACTTTTGTAATTCATTTCTTTTTGTCTGTTCTCTTTAGACGTGAGGGTCTTGTTTGAATAATTAATGCAATATTTATTTAGTACAACGAATATCATCAGAAGTAAAATCGAGGAAGTTACTTCAGTAGCAGCAAGTGAAGAAAATGTGTACTGGACAACCAAGAAAAGCGAGATTAACTTATTAAAGGGAAATATGACATACATTCTCCAGCTACCAAATCAAGAGAAAATATCACTAAACAGTAAAGCAACATATATTTCTGGAAAGGAAGTAAAAGGTATGTTAATAATGAATAAAAATATCAATACACAAAATTTAAATTAAGAAACAGAAGAATCTACCTTTAAACAGAAATTAGATTGTGTTTAACTATTAGACATTTATAACTATTAGTTATAACTATTAGACTTTTTCTTAAACGTGAATTGATATTAGAATTAGTATCACCAGAAAATTATTAAATACAAAGAAAAATCTTTATATACTGATTTTTTTTAAATCTTTAATTTTGACGTAAAACTTGATACTGTACCTAAATAATCGTTTATATTCTTTTTTGAAACATAACTTAAAAATATATTTAGCGAATTTAGATTTTTGCTCAAATATACTTATGTTTATTAAATTGAAGAAGTTCAAAATAATGAATTTTGGAACATATTACTGAAATGCCAGTCCATGAAAGATTCCCGATATGAATAGATGACTTTAGTGCCAAAGGGTTATTGATTTGGGAACTACTACAAAAGAAAAGTATAATAGGCTTCCAAATAAAATATTCAGTGCAATAAAAACCCACTTACATTCGATATTCCTCAAACCTCATTTCAAAGATGTTTTTGCACTACAAAACACGCAACTCCACTGAATGCCTCAATGATGTGCAGTAAATAATGAATACATATAGTTACCAAAAGGTTGATCTTTTTGGTGTAAAACAAATAGGTGGTATGTAATACTGAAGGACTTACGACTAACAAGGGCGTTCTTAAATCACAGAAAATATGAACATCAATGCTGATTTTTTAACGACAAAAATACATTAAAGTTTAGGCTCTAGCTATATTTATGATTTCAAACGACTTTCTGTACTACAGTGTAGCAAAGTATCAAAAGCACTTACAAAGAAATTGCTGTATTAGAGGTAATTTGTCAGTTTAGCACATTTTGACGTATATCGAGTGAAATTATGAATATAGTTCATCATAAAGTTTTATTTTCCATTTTTCTCAGTTTCGATATTTTCATATTTTTTATTTACGCAAGACAGCATAGCTCAAAACTATGAGGTTCAAAAGATCTGAAGTTTTGCCTGTATTTTGCACAAATATAAAATCGGGGAATTTACCGTATGTTAGACGCCGGACAATCTCTAACGGAACAATATATAGCACCAGTGACAGGGTTTACAAAAATATGGACAAATAGTATAGTCCTGAAATAGCAAACAAACAGATCTGGTGGTTCAGCAGGAAAAGAAAGGATTATTCTTTCCATTAAATAAAATCCATTGATGTGATTTCAGCCAATTAAAACAGATGAATGACCACCCCAACCAAGTTTCTCTAATATCTTCTCCATTTACCCATTGCAAGTGAACGGAAATCGAAGCGCTATGGATGTGTGGCGCCACTCTTCAATGTAAACCACTTTCACCATGGTTGCATCTTCGGCTCTGTGATATGCAAATTTCCGGAGCGAAGAAGACGCCAGGGACTTTCCCGACGGGTATAAATACCCAGCACCAACCGCTAGTAGCGGCGCGGTTAGAAGTGGTTAGGCCGTTTTGCTGCCGTTAATGTATATGCTGTAAATACCTTTTAAATAAAATAGTGGTAGATAAGTCTTTTTCCACTTTAGATGTACCTATATATAGGCCAAAAACAACATACACATATTAGGGCTAGACAAGGAGCGACCTACAGTATTACGAAAATTAAATAAATTTCAAATTTTATAAAACTCAGTAATGCTAGTAATAAAATTAACTAACGAAGAGGAATTTTGGATAAAATCGCAAATTTCCAAGAAGTCCAAATCTAAAGAAGTAAGACATTTCTGAATAATGGAAGCAGCGGAAAATTAAAGCAATGATAACATTTCCAAGCATATTGAGCGATTAAATGGCGTTTTAAATATTTTTGTACGAAATCTCATTTTATGTATTTTTTTTCTCTAGAAAAGTCTAATTGCCGTACTGATAATGGAGGATGTAGCTACATTTGTCTGACTTCTCCAAATGGTAGGACTTGTTCTTGTCCAACGAATCAGATATTAGCGGAGGATGACAAAACTTGTGTAGGTTAGTATACAAAGTTTAACAAACTTTATTTCCAAATTTTAATGATTATTCACTACATAAAACTCATGACTAACCAATCTCCTTTGCTTGAATGAAGCATTTTATAAGCATTATCGAAAACACGATTTCTATAATTATACAAAATGAAATAACAGCGTTATAATGAAAATGTGTATTAATGAACAGGAAAAGTACTTTTTAAAAATTAAATTAATAATACTTATTAGTTTTTGTACATCTTAAAATTTTAAGGGGTTTTAAATCCTTAAGCCCTAATGTGTGACTGCCTCTAAAAGCAACGTCTTAATTATCCGTTATTACTTAAAATACTAATTATACGTTAATTCAAATCCATAGATTTCTACATTTAAACATTTTTTACTCCGATAAACACAATATTTTTGCTTATGTGCTGATTAAAGTTAAATGAAATAAATCGTTCAAATAATCATAAAGCTAAAATGTTTTGTTTCTGGAAGTTGGAAATAGTATAAAGTTTTTCTGAGAAAAATGATAATCCAACTTTGGTTTGATGGTATAGTCTTTAAAGCCAGAAACCGTGGGTTCGAATCCTAATTTGATATGGATATTCGTAGCCGTTCAGAATGCATTTATTACAATTATAACTATTTGGTCTCCGTCTCATTAGCCTTCTCTTTATAAAAGATTTGGCCATCAAACTACATATCAAACCGATGGTAAAGTCACAAGAAAGGAAGTTTATTCCAATTGTTTGAGATCTACAATAAAACATTGTGACAAATATGCGATTGCATTTGATATAAAAGATTACTGGAACTTTTAAAAGACTTGTAGTGAACCACATTTACCCCAAAATCAGTTTTACGTACCGATTAATTGCGTGACTGTTAGGGTTACCTTTGACTCTTGCGCTCCTATGGAGCTGAACGACGACCGAATGGTAGGTCTCTGCTCTTCGGTACGGGAGTTCAATAGTTCGAACACCGCGAGTGGCAAGGATGTTCATATCGTTTAGAATCAGTCTTAAGCAGTAGATCACGGTCTATCACATTATTAACCTTCGTGTAGCAAAATAAATAGTGCTCCAAATTTATGCAACCGTGGATAACACTAATCAGCTTAGGAGCAAAAAAAAAATAATAATAATAAAATAAAGATATGTATCATCTGCATTTTTTCAAGATTTCTTGAGTAGCTTGAAGTAATGGTGCTTAGAAACCTTATTTCAAGAGAAGCATAGGTCTTCCTAAGTAAATTTCAAACATCCGTTGTAGATCCGTTCGAAAAGAGGCAGTGTTAATGCACTTTTACAATAAACAGTGTCAAAGTTGTTTTTCTAGTCAACTGCGGTACGGGTGTGATAGAACGGAAAATAATTTTTAAAAATATTTCTTAGAAAATTATGGAACTCAACAGAGCACGAAGGCATAGAAATCGCGTATGAATCCTCTCCCCCTTAGTTTCTTTTTTGAAATTGATAAAATACTTGCTAAAGGTCATAAAATTTCTGCTCCTATAATTATCGTCAAAGAATAATTTAACCTAAGTAATAGTTTTTTTATGGAAATGATAGTTTCATTTTTAAAGAATAATCAAAATAATATAATTTGAAGTTATTCTAGGAATTTGGGAATTAGTTTCAAAATTATACGACACAATCGACAACAAGTTGCATCTTATCACAGTTAGAGATAAATTCATATAATTGGGCAGGTATGATTGTATATTGATACTTTCATTGTCATTCAGTTAAAATAAAATTGCTTTCCTGGTTACCTCGCCTTTACTTTCATTTTCCTATTGAAAACCTTAATGATAAGTTAGTATTCTAAAAGCAAAATAATCAATTTTTAGTTTTTTGTTAGAATAATTTATCATAACTTTTATGCAATTTCAAAATGCATGACAAATTTATCAAGTATGATTTTCACTAATTGTTATTTTTCTTTTATTATTAAGAAAGGCGATGTTCTGTTACCGACTTCAGATGCATGAGCATTGATAGATGCTTATCGATTGACCTAAGGTGTGATGGCAAAAAAGATTGCGAAGATGGCTCTGATGAGTTCGAATGTGGTAAATAACCTTATTCATTGAATATGAATTTTGCATTTGTAAAAAATGCTATCACTTGAGATCGTGTCTAGATTAAAACCTTTAGTATATATATATATATACATATATACATATATATACATATATATACATATATATATATATATATATATACATATATATATATATATATATATATATATATATATATATATATATACACAATATATATATATATATATATACACAATATATAATATATATATATATATACACAATATATATATATATGTGTGTGTATTTGTATATGTATATATATACACAATATATATATATATATATATATATATATATATGTATGTGTATATGTGTATATATACACAATATATATATATATATATATAATATTTATATATATTATATATTTATATATATATATCATATATATACATACAATATATATATATATATATATATATATATATATATACAATATATATATATATATATACAATATATATATATATATATATATATATATATATATATATATATATATATATATACAATATATATATATATATATATATATATATATATATATATACAATATATATATATAGCTGACTGTTTCACTGACCATTTTTAACTTCTTGATTTTTGGCAAGCATTACCCTTTGTCCTCGGTGGTTAGGTTTTTCTTTTTTTTTCTTTCTCGTTCAGGTTTGGTTAGGGTTTATTCAGCCCTTGAAGCCTTCCGAAGCTTCATCGGGGACTTTTTTCGAGCAAGCCGAGTCACGGATTGGTGCTTAATTGACTGTCCTCGAAGTCTCCTCTGACTGGCGTAGGGCTGGTACATATTTTTATGATCATTGTTTGTACAGTGTCTCAAGAGAACGCCCGACCCTTGGATGGTATCGGTTCTTTGTATGAATGATCATGTACCCCTTCTAAAAATGTTTCTCCCACCGGTCCCATACACCCTTGAAGTTGTAGCTAAGTCATAAAATATTTTGATATTCCTACTGTCAATTTCATTAATTTAT
This sequence comes from Pardosa pseudoannulata, assembly GCA_032207245.1. NCBI lineage: Eukaryota > Metazoa > Arthropoda > Arachnida > Araneae > Lycosidae > Pardosa > Pardosa pseudoannulata. Next base: position 1,336 of record JAGEOH010000996.1, on the reverse strand, counting down.
TACTGAAGTCAGTCAAACACAATATTGCTATTTTCTTTCATGGATCGTATGTTATGTTATCTTTATTTCACTTCATTTTTCATTGTCAAGTTTCAGTTAACTAGTGTGGTATAAGCATCTCAGGACACAAAAGATATTACACAAGAATGTCTGTCAGACACGCACACACACACACACACCATGATGTGACCTAATACTTAGGTAAATAATCATGATTTTTTTTCTTTTTGCTTAATAATGTTATTTTCATGGATGATTATTTCCCATAATTTTCAAGGACAGAACATATGAAATAAGATACGAAAATTATATCGATGGCTGATAGAAACTGGAGCATATGAAAATTCTATTGAAAAAACTCTTCCTTGAAGAAAAAGGCAAAAATATTTTTCCGTAAAAGGCTTTAGGGCCCTTATCTTCGGTACCGGAGTTCGTGGGTCATCTACTGAGTCATGGATGCTCGTAGCCATTCGGGATCGGCTTTCAGCAGTGCCGGTCTCGTTAGCCCTCGTGTTTCAAAGTAGTAGACAGTAGCGCTCCAAACAAAACAAAACCTTATATGAAGTGGCGAAAGACCAGTTGTTACTGTGTGTGATAGGCATACAACCATTTATCTCTTAAGCTTGTTGAAGTAACCATTCATCCCCTCTCCTCATTCATTGCATCTGTTTCAGTCGTTGGATCTCAGTGTAATGAAGTTTTTACATATTTAAATAATATATTAAAGAAATGATTGACGATGAAGTGTACGATTAAATGGAATTCAATCAGGTAGATCAGCTGATGTCTAAATCTATTTGATTGAACTCCATTAATGAAAGGCTGAGTCAAGATTCATCTATTACTAAAATTGCAATATCAAACAGCAATTAATTGAAAAAATATTTGCATACAATAGTAATGAAAAAAAATATATCCACTGTATTTTATACAAACATTTTAGTCTAAAATAGGGAATCGATATACTGAATATCCATTGCTTCTTGAAGGCTTCATAATTCTGAGCTGTAGTTTAATATTGATTACATTAATTTGAGCAAGAATTTCCGGACAATGAGTTACTTGAGAGAAATTGGAGATATGAAGATTATATTGCTGTTATTTTGTCCATACTACTGGCAAAGATATATTTTAAATGAAAACTAATTTCATTCGTAAGGAACTTTTCACAATAAATTTTTAAATTATTGGTATACATGATGTTTTATGTATCCAAATACGCCCCCAAAAATTTTATGTAGTGTTCCCAAGTTTTCCTTTGATTCGGGGATACCACGCTGTTTGTCCACACATTACTGTTTAGAGATATGGTCGCCTTACCCTTGATGGAGATCCT